>JAHZNE010003802.1:0-107460 GCA_027744055.1 Callyntrura sp. NNG-2020
CCCGGTGCCCCGGTGCCCCGGTGCCCAGTCATATGGTCGGTGCCCGGTGCCCCGGTGCCCCGGTGCCCAGTCATATGGTCGGTGCCCGGTGCCCCGGTGGCCGGGGCACCGGTGCCCGCCCAGGTATGCAGTGTATCATCAGCATTGCCACGAACATGACACAAACTGCGTTATATAATGGAAAATACAACAACTAATAGCCTGGCTTATATGATAATAACCGTATAAAATATCAATGTCCACTTTTGACTGTGTTGTATTATGAGAATAGTTGATTGTAAGAATAGAATACAATATTTTAACGGATAATAATACATATTCTTCTCGTTTTGGAGTGCGTAATGCATGCAGTGGAGAACACTGTCTCCGCGTGTACAGGTATTTCTCTGTCAGTTATCAGCCCACTCTTTTTCCTTGAATAGTAATGAATTTAGTGCACGTACTTTTTTTTACAATAATAGCCAATACTTTTACTATTACGAATGTATACTTTATTGATTCGCATTATATCAGGATATGTGAATACTGAATACGTATTATTATTAATATTAGCGTGAGTCAAGCGATTGGGAAAAAGAATGGATGGGATGTGATTGAAGAAAAAAGTAATGTTATATTCTTACTTTTCTATCAAGACAAATATAGGCAGACATAATACAGAGTTAAACGATTGTTTTTATAAGAGAGCCAAAGCTTCAACAACTTTTTTTTAGTCAGAGTCACATTAACTACGAACGTGTACAAGATAATGGCGACTGGTGTGCAATTTAATGTAACTACAGCGCGTAGGATGAGGAGAATATGTAATTTGGGTATTCAAATCGTAGAAGCAAAAATGTGTGTATGACGGAGGCGAGATTAAAAGAGGAGGCATGTGTATGCTTACATGTTAGTGTAATGCGGTACGTGGCAAACTGGAAACTAAGTTTGGGTGGTTGGCGGAGCTGAAACTGGTCTCTTGCTAGAGATTTCGTAGGGCGAGCTGACTGCATAAAAACTGGAATTGGTTGTTGTATAACAATAGAGGTGCAGTGGAAATCCATTGTGTTTATGCATACCTTTTTTCTTCAAAGGCTGTATAAAATGTCTTCTCTCTGTGGATGTCCATTTTCATGTGTGCACACAGACATGGTAGTGGTTGCATTGAAAAAGTAATGGTGTGGAATAGTAAGATATGCTGAACTTATCTGGTTATATCCTCACCAGTTTGTGAGGATACATTACCTTTATGGTAATAGGGATTATCCATAATATCTTGCAGGTATAAATGTGCCCAATCCTTGCTACTTGTGGTGCACCACCCCCTGTGAATAACTTCTTGTCTGTGCTGTGTGCAACGAATATTCTTTTTTATACAGTGTGATGGAATGATACACACTACATTTTATTTCACCAACCCTCCAATCCAAATGGAATACGCAATTCCGCTTGAACATGTTAAACAATATGTGGCCGCGATAGTTGCCACTGCACTCGAGTATTATTTACTTTAATGTGCTAAGTCTAGATTTGTGAATGGAGGGTGCAAGACTACGTCACTCGGAACGACGTGATAGTGATATTCCCAGGGATTTAAAAATATGTATGAGTTTAAATGATACAAACTTTTGAATTCTTATATACTTCCTAAGTGCGTACCAACCAATACAAAATTTTAAAGTATTCCACAACAGTATTCAATAAACCGTTTAAAAAACCCAAGGAATATTGTCTTTCTTACATAATTTGGTATTACTGCACATCTGAACAAGAGTTTCCTGTCTATGATGCCATAAAATACGCTTATTGAAAATGAATCAAAGACGATGACCTCTGAGAATGTAGTTTATTCACAGGAATTTGTCAAGCTTATGTATTAATGTAAGGATTTTGATTGTGCTACCGCGTTTATCTTCCTATAATGTATATAATATCTTACAACGTTTCGTAAAGCTGACACATTAGTAGTGCTATGTTTTCGTGTAGCAGTACTAGCTCAATCGAAAGTTTTATTTATATCGAAATAAAAACTTGCACGATTAATTTAACCATATGGTACACTCTATAAAAAATATAGTCGACTCTCATACGGGAGCTTAATTTCAAAGATAGTAACTTAATAACATGGCAAATAAGATTTACATGAAACAATCTACTGCAGGTGTGATTTACACCAGTATTATTAGCATAAATGAGTTTTATCTTAGTATATTACATTTTAATAACTGAATCAACGTTCCTTATTAATTCGATCTGCATGTGATCTAGTTGTTAATCATCTTATCAGTTTTTAACATCTTGAGCCGGTCTACGGACTCGCCTGAGATATTGACAGCAGTCATACGGTATTGATTGATGAAATGGGTATTTTGTATTTAAAATTCTTTATTCTTAAAAAGTTAGTATGCTTACGGCCGGAGCGACGAACAGATAAATTAACCATATATTAACTTAAATATATATATTTTATTTGGACAACGGTAGTAAGCAAAGGTTTATGGTACCAAATTAGCTTGTCCTAAATAAAAGTACCTAAATGTATAAGTTAGAACAGTATGAGCGCAAGAATAAAAGCCCACTTCAGAAAATGCAAAGTTATTGGTAATAAACCAATGAGCCATTTAGATGTTAGTAAAAACGTAAATATTTCTGGGGCGACCTGGTTGGTCCACCGGAGCAAACCTTCAATTACTCTTCAACCCATTCTCACATAACCCTTTATTAACTTGTGGGCATACTTTTGGGCGTTTTGATACAGGCTGCAAACCATACCTTTGACCTTGGGTTTCTGCAACAGATCAGAAAACACCCCTCGAATACACTACTTTGCCATTTGACCTGAATACCTTTAATAATGTTCATACTTTCTCATTGGGTTATTCAACATGAAAGATTTACAATTTACACGATAAACATTGACCAGGGACACAAATTCACGCTTTAATTTAAAATACTTTATTGCATTCCGAGCTTTCTTCTTATACGTTTTCATTAAATATTAACACATCTAGAAATTCATTGAGAGTTAAATGCTACCTATATTTAATAGGTTAAAGAATAACAAATTTAGGAGTGCAAGAGAAAAGACAATTTCTTTGTTTTTCGAGTTTAATACATGACATATATTTTGAAAAGAAACACTAGTAGATCAGTAGATGTCATTTGCAATGCGCCAGGTATTCAAAATTCAACATTAAAGATTCACTGTGGAACACTATCCGGTTAGCCCCAGTGCAAATTTTCATCCAGTACAACTATTTCTCTTTCTCCTTTCCCTTTAGTAGTAGATTAAATTAACATTAATTAAAATTAAAGTTCTGGGCACATTTATTACAAAACTTTTTTAATTTGCAAATCATGAAGCATCAGTTTTGTACTTCACTTTACTTTCTCTGAATCGGTTCGTTTGTGATAAAGATATTGGCTTTCATGAAACTGGACGCTTAAAAAGTTTATGTTATTGTAGATACTGACTTGGTCAAAGAACTAAAACAGTGGACATATCTTGTGTAAATTAGGAGAGAAACAGGTATTTAGAATTCGTTATTTTTTCTCAATTCAGTTTTTGCATTTAAATTTCAATAAAGTTAATTATGGTGGAATGTACATACGTTTATAATAACCGCTGTCGTTTTTATATTTTTAAAACACGACTAGTATAGTATTACGAAAATAGCAATATATATACATACCATATCTATATATTGTATGTATATCTAAATTAAATAAATAATCTCACTACAATCTACAAGTAAATGAATCTATTGTTTATGAATTGGCATATTGCCGGTTTTAAAACATGCTTCTCTCTGTGAAAAGTTATAATTTTAAGTTGGCTATAAATGTTCTGACTTTCGCAAGGACCCTTAATATTTTCCGGTAGTGTGACAGTCAGCAAACCATTTTTGAATAATTTTCGTCATCCCACTGCATCGTCCAAATTCTGATAACATTTTTTCAACAGTTGACAATAAACAAAAGAATTCTAGCAATGCAATGTTCCCTATACTTGATTGCAAAAGGATTTTTCTCTACAATAAAATGTCTTTTTAATGACAAAAAAGGACTTCAGGCAAGCTCCTTCGGAATGAAATATCACTAGTATATATGCTTGTACATGTGCATATTATTTATACGTAAAACTTATTATCAAAATTTATTAATTTGTTTTACCTTTACGGTTTTCGAAAGAACATCTACCCATTTTTGATGCGGTTGACGACGCTGATGATGATGACGGTTTGTACTCGTACAGTAGTACACACGATTGTAAACACTTTAGCATACAATTAGAGTTGAATGTGGGATGTACAATGCACAATGTTAAAATATATTACGTGTCATCATAAACATCAGTTTTAAAAATAATAGAGTAAACCGTGAGCATGAGAAACAGAAAGGCTATTTCAGTTTCAATTTTTTTGTACTCGGCGCAATAAAATTTCGCCATTAGGCAGACAGTATGTAAGAGAAAAATTGGAAATTCGTAATACTAATATTAAGTGGAGGTTTCGATGCAAAAACGCTCATATATTTTAAGAAAGCTTTTCCTATGGGCAACATTTTGTCTTTTAACTTCCTAATTAGCTAATCATCGACACACACTCTACCATTTTTTTTGCGTTTCAGCTACTCAAAACGTACCACATTTCTCGTAAATATATTTTTGTATTGAAAATTTGGCAATTTATGTCTCATGATGAATGTATGCAAATGGCACTTTAGAAATTCTCTCGCGGCAATAATCGCTCAGACAATGTAAGGTTTTTGGCTGGCATTGTACAACTGAGAAAAGCCAGTGTGAATACACAAACATGTTGAATGAAACACGCTGCTCAGAATAAAGTACACATATTTGCAGTATTCATAATAATAATATTATCATTATTATAAATAGGCGCGTATATTATGTATCATTGTTGCAGTGGTTCGTCATAATTCTCCCTGTGATTCATTTAGGAAGACTACACAATGAAAAATCTAGCAATTTACAATGCAGAAAATCACCTCGACAAATTGTTTTACACCCTACACTCACTCAATGATAAAAATCTCCTTTGCTCATAAATGGAAATGCGTTGTAAAACCATAATGATCATGATGATTATGGTGATGGCGATGGCGCACTATATTATTACGAACTTCACATTTTACTTTGCGTGTTGTTTTTATATTAGTATTAGTAGTATTTTTTTCTAGAAACTAACAACAATAAATAGTTGAAGTGTACTTCTTCGTCGACGCTCTGCACATATATACTTGATTGCCTAGAGAGATATTATCAGAATGGCTAAAAGGATTAACTGCCCACGGAAAAAGACGAGTACATGAGCAAAACCATATTCAGAAAGCTAATTAGCTAAGTTGATGATAGTCATTACTCATCGACATATTCAGTATTCAAAATATTCACCAGGCATATTTTTTACATTTGCGTAATGATCAGCCAAGTTGGGGAACCGTGTAGTACTGTAAAAGTTGCAAGTGTAGGCTTGTATGGATATGTAAGTGTGTTTCAAACGATTATTGTTCGATTACGAGAAACTTAATACTGAAAACTGATATTTTCTACCTTTTAAAAACATAGCTCCGGTTACACCGGTCAGCAGAAAGCTTGCAGCATCTCATCATCATCATCACCGATTATAAAAAAAAGTATTCCTGTGGTATTATCCAAAGCAACTTTAAAACAAGCCAGACTTCAATGTAAATGTGCTTGTTGTTGCAAATAATGATACATGTATCACACACACATGCCTACTGCCTACCCATAATTGCCGGCTACTTGGGCCCTTCTTAACTTATATTTTTACGATTTCATAAAAACTAAACAGATATCACGTTCTACCATAAGTGAAGAATTAAAGGTCAAGTCATATACTTCCTTTTATTATTCAGCGAGGTAGTTTCAAATCAGTTACTATAAACTCGTGAGAACTGTTACCTTCGGAGAATAGTAAACCAGTGCAGCTAAATTGTGCAAATAGGGATATGACATTGGCAAATTAATTAGCAAATAAATCAATATAATTCTAATCAGAAAACTACTTGTAAAACTTGCCTATTTTGAAAGAAAAGGAGAAACTGCTGATAGGAAATCCAAATGATTTTTGGTTCGTTTTTCTTTGGCATCTTGCTTCAAGTGATGATCTATTAAGAGAGCATCTATTATTGTCGTTGATTGATCACTAACCACAAACACGATTTTTCACAGTAACAAATATTACCAATGTACCACTTAAACGCGCGCTGTGAAATGCAAATTTCTTATTTGGAATATCAAAGATTAAATGACTAGTGAATACTTCAATCCTTTACTTGCTTTCTAATACTCAATACCTCAAATACTCTGATAGGGGCACTGCGTATATGCTGTATTCTGATAACGCTATAATGTTCACTAACTTATCGTGTAAGAATATGTAACATTAAACGGTGACGTTTTGCCAACAAAACTAGGCGTCTGCAAAAATATTTTAAAATATTTACTGGCGGTGTAAAGGTAGTGGGGGATTTTAAAAATTCATACATGATGTGTCTTCTACGATGATCACAGAAAGAATAAGTAACGTACAGGCTAAACTGAAATCTTGGCAAAGATTCTCCAGACTCCCCTCGACATTGTCAAGTTCAAAGAAAGTGATACTGAAAGCATATATATATATATCCCAGTCCCAATTCAATACATTTTTTAAAAGTTTCAATGATTTCCCGTTACTTGCTGTTTTTTATTGCACCAACTCCAATATTTTTTATAGTGAAGGAGTTATCTTTTTAAGCCTTCCTTGTACCTATATTAGTGTGTACTTGTGTACAACCTTATACAACCTGGGATGATAAAGCACGAAACTGTAAATGCCGTAAGAACCCTTTTATGTGTCTCTACGGTAGTTGTGTAAGCGGATGGTAAAGGTGAGAAAAAGCGCCCCAATAAAATTTACCGGTTCATACGGTTCAATAATTCAGAAATAAACCCACAACAAAGCAGCATGAGCAACACAGTATTTTTTCAAAGTCAATGTCAAATCTTTATTTAGCTTTTTTACGTCAGCATACAACAGCAGCAGACACAAAGGTAAAGTAAAAATACACTATTCCATTTTAGTAGCATTCTAGGATCCATAAATAAAGGTGTAAAATAAGGTATTTTTATGTGCCCATCTATCAGAAATTTATGTTGTCGATTGATGATTGAAAGGAAAAGGAAGTGTACTGTATTTGAACGTCTGTCTGTGTCTCGCGTGCGTATAAGTAGATACATTTACGATTTACGCCAAAAGCTACCTCCAACGTGACTCTTGTATAGGCAGTTGAGAGGATCTTTGCACATAGATGTGCTCATGGATGTACAAAACATGCATGGCTTCATTGTTAAAAAAGGCTTGTCACGACTTCTTTTTTTATATAGGTATCCCTGTCGATAGGTAAAGTATAAATAGCATTTTTGACTGTGACCTTCAGGGTTAGGGTAAAGTTATATGGTTATTAGAGGTAACTTTTGTTTTGTAATCGTAAAACTTGTAAGAAAGGTTTTCAGTGTTCAATTATAAACATAGGCGGAGAATGTTGATGTCTGTTTTGGTGTGCTTGCTGACGCACGTAAGCAGCGGATTTTTCTCAAAGGGACCCTTAATGTGCATGTGCTGTAACGTGCGCGTGAGTTTTGGCTCTTGTGTGCATGTCTTTCAAGATTGCTGCCTATTTCTTAAGCTTCTATCCACGAGCGTTTTTGTAATAGTAACACAATCACACGCAGTGTTTATAATTACGACAAACTGATGCTGACTTTTCTGCATGAAATTGTCACAAATGTTTATGAATATAGTTGACTATACAGCACAAAAAGCAAAATTTTTTGTAACTTTTTTCTTTACGTCCTCTGTCCTATAAATAATTTATTCAGATAAAAAAAAGAAGACAAAAATGTGCCACACTTTAACGTGTGAATTCATAAAACCCCTTAAAATTTCAAGTTTAAGTGCAGATTATGTTTATTAGCCATCCCCACCAAGATTTACTCATACAACATTCATCATTTCATCCCCACTAAATCAACAATGGGGTAAGAACGTCCCGTAAATAACGTAATATTCATTTTTTGTTACTTTTGGCTCAATCTTGTCAGAATCCCAGTAAGAAAAGGAAAGTACCAAACGGGCAGTTTATATACTTTTTAAGTGGCAAGTACGTATCATGTTTATTTCTTATTCGGACATAAACTTGGTAAACTAACAGATCTATTTCGGTTTTTACGAGTCTTCTCAAACTTTACACCATTTCTGCCTTTATTTCTTACTCCTTGTCTACACACATTTTTCTCTGTGTACATCACCCATATACTTATTCTCTGAAACACAAGTCCAGAGTCTGCACGACTGTTTTTTTCTCTTTCTCCTTGTTCATTCACTCACGCACGCAGTAACAATCTGTTCATACTAGTCGGATTTGAGAAGATATCTCTTCCTTTGGACACTCGCTTTTTCGTCCACGAGTTTATTGTTCATATGATGATCATTCTTATGAGAGCGATGATGATGATGATGCATCAAGCAAGTGAATTTTGTGCTTATATGCAGCAATATAAGCATTTTTTCTCTATATTTATTTGTTTTTTGTTGATACTCTGTTTACAGTACAAAGTATAATCCTGCACTCACATCACTCTTAAACCCAACAGCAGAGAAAGGGAGTTTTCTGCTTTTACTACTCACTCTACTGTTACCATTATCACTCTCCTTATAGTCTTCCTTTTCTGGAAGGCATGTCTACTTCATTCTGTTGCAATAATATGATTGTATACATTGAAGCAAAGTAAAACGTATATTTACCTACAAATGGGTAGTTTATATGTAGTTGTAGCAGATGTGTCTATGCATGCGTGTAGTGCATTATATGCCATTTTTAGTACGCTACTTTATGAGCCATTAAGAACACTTAGAGCAGATAGTCATTGCTATTAAGTATGCATATTAGTACTATTACATTACTTGTGAGTGGTGGTAAGGATTTTAGTTGTGAAACCTTGTGTGCTCGATGACAAAAAAACAATTCGTTTCTGTATTGTTAAATATTTACCTCTGAAATTCTGATACAGCTATTTCTGCTACGACTGGGGGTTGCTGATGATGAGCAGGATTAAAATAGCTATGTAGTAGTAATATGAAGAATCACCATGTATGCCTAGCTAAACTACTGGAATTAAACGATGAAGTTGGCTGTGAATTTCCTCCTTATCTCCTCTAATGAATATTATGAGGGGTTTAAATATGCATGTAGTTTAATATAGGACCGTTGGAGAGAAATAATGCACAGGACGTAATGTTGTATGTGTGCAGGTTGCTTACACACCGCGGAGGAAAAAAATGTATGTCTGATGGTATTGGTGGTTTTTGATGGCCAGCAATTGTTCCTCATTATTGTTTGAATTGAATTTTTTTGTATATTCGTAACAATAATAATGAGTACAATTGGCAGTTTATTATTTAACTGTGTGAGGTTAAACACGAATATAGTATATTTTTATTTTTATGTTAAAACCGTGTGGTCGTATTTTTTTAAAAAAAAGGTAATGTACAAGTGGTGATAGTAAAAACGGATACGGCGATCATCGCGGAAAATATCTCATTCATTTCACTTGCTTCGCAATTAGTAATTTTGATGATCAGACAGCTAAACTGCTACAGCGTTTTTATTTCTCTGTCTGTGTGGTTGATGTGTGTAGGAGATAAATGTAACACATAGACACGCAGACTGAAAGCGAGAGAGAGAGAGAACTCCCTGAAGGTTTTCATGATGGGAGAGAAAGGCTTTTATTAGCCTTCAAAATGCTTGAAATAATAAAAAATATGTGTTTTGTAGCATTTTCTAGTGTTATTTGTGTAATTTTACAAGCTCATTTTATTAAAAGCATTTCATTTCTTAAAAATTAAAAAACATGAAATATCAATTAGCGTTCTGGTAGCACCTTACATGTTGCAAAACATGATCGTGATCACCACCATAGTCTACAAAAAAATAAAATATAAACTACATCATAATAATTTTAAAGTCTCATCATGTCAGTGTTGTTCTATGTTTGTTGTTATTGTATCATATCCTATATATGGGTTTATTATGGTTGGAAGTTCACTCATTAAATGGGTAGCCAATGATCATCTTCCGTTCATAAAGATACCAAAATGTCCCGATGCACGAAGGGCTACATTTTTAAAAAGAATGTTTTGGCAACTTTACGATACACATGTCGACTATAATCCCAACTTAAACTGCTTACCACCACCAGCCACATACACATTGTTTCAATAAACGGTTATTTAGAATACAACGCATTTACCAAATTCATATTTTTAGTTAACATATTATTCTACGGAATTTAATTAACTATAACCCGAGAGTGAGAAAGGGAGAGAGAGACGACATTTGCTATAAAATTTCTTGTTTTCAGATCCTGCATCTATAGTAGGTGCATTTTTTGAAATCCTTTTCTGTTAAAATGCCTATATGGCCTATAATCACACCACGAAGTTCTTCGAGTGTTTTGTATGGCAAGTACAAAAAGTCAATGATGCTATCAACTCGAAAGAAAAAAAAAACACCAAGAAAATCTCCCTATAAAGAAAAAAAATCAAGACGTTGGATACAACATCCATCACACTGTTTACTTTTTATGGATAAAACAATACAGGGGATGAATTCTGAACAATATATAGGCGTACGTCTACCAAAATAACTAATTTTGCAGCCACTTTTGCTTCAATCTTAATTTGCACACATTGTAACTTGTGGTGTGTTATTATTTATTATAATCTTTCCTTCATCGTGCCTGCCCCATACACGCTTACTCCCCTTGCTCCTCCCCTGGTGAAATATAATAAAGCGAGCCAATAAATCTTAAGTCGCTTTTCGTTTTTATAACAGTAACCTCAATTAATTAATATTATCATGCGTACCTGTATTCTCAGCAGTCGTAAATTTTCCTACATTAAATACCTGTCAACAAATTGATTGTCAATGAAATATTGAATGAGCTCTCTGAAACGTGAACGACATTATGCACTGTGGGTAAACATGCGCATATAAATATTTGTAGTAAAGAAGTATATATTATATACATTAGGTAACTTTACAAACGACATAATTTATTTGCTTTTTACGTTCGTACTTTTCAAAATCTATAACAATGTCTCAACTCTCAAAACTGATTTTTTGTCAAGAGTCGTGAGTAATATTACCTGTGTAAATATCTGTTTATGACTTCCCCTCTAACATGTATGAGCACTAATTCATAAAATGCAGAAAATCCTTCAGTTGACTTAGCTCACAGAGTAGAAAAGTGTGTGTTTAAACGTATACCAATATTATAACGTACTTAAGGATTTTTTACGAACGAAGTGAGGGTTTCTTTTTTACTGACCTAAATCGTTTTTACGAGCTAATAATAACGGACATAAAAAGCCAGCTTCAAAGTGACTGTCAATGCAGCTACAAGACCATTAAAATTTTTAAAGGCCATAAATTCTATTTCCTCACAATTCTATATATTATCACAACTTCACCGACCTCATAAGCGATATATGGGATAAAGGAGAGAGAATCTTTTCTTCATTTTAATTTTTTAATCTTTCAAGACACACACCACACATTCCTACTACATACGCTGTGCTTTGCGCGGAGGTAATAATACGACGCGATTGTGGTGACGATAGGGTAAAGAGGTAAAATAAAACAGTAGTAATTGTAATAGTAGTAATATGGTAATAATAATAATTTGTTTCTTTAAGCACCAACCAACAACCGACCTGGCTTTGGAAATAACTACTTTTGCTTGTATGCTTGCTTGCTCGACATCAACACAGTTCTATTTTTTGACGACGCGACTTGAAGTTCAAGAAGCTAAACACGCCAGTACAACCCATAGATAATTTTACTATCGCCACTGCTGTCGCTGTTGTTATTTTTTACAATGTTATCTGTCTGTTCTAATCATGTAGCTCGTGAACTTAATTGCCATTTAAGATTTGAAATGTGTTATTGACCAACCACATGAGGAACATTCTCAATGCCCACACGCACCAATACCAAACGAATCTCTCTGTCTCTCTCTCTCTCTTGCAACAGCACTACTACCACCAGCATTGACGAAAGCAAATATTATACAAAACATTGTTATTATTATTATATAGCCACCAGGAAGGATAAAAATGAATGACACATTATGCATTTTGGTCTGTGTGCTGCCCTTGTACAATTCATTTTTGGTTGGTTAGTTGTTGTTTCCCTTTTTGTGATTAACACATGGCAGGTAATAAAAACGGCATTGTGTCGTAGTGAGAGCGTTATACCGCATGTCTCACTCTCTGACGTGTACATATTCATTTTTTACAGAAGTAGTAATCATGATCACATTATACCGATGATCTTTCAAGGACAATAAGAAATTTTCGCATATATAATGTACAAAATTGACTTCAAGTATGTTATTACACCTATTATCGTGATTGTCTAAATCTACAGTGTTACTCTAATAGTAATAATAATATGCAGTAATGTAAATCTTCATCTACCTCACGTACCTAACGTTTCATTTTTTATTCTCCTGCAAAATGACGTTTTACATGTATTTTGCCATTTTCATAGGATAATAAATGTCCCTTGATATTAACCCTTGATACGTAATTTTAAAATGCGGTGCCTAATGCAATATATAATGGATGTCTGTTCGTATTAAACCCCAAGGATTCCAATGGTGAATGATCCAGTTGACCTTTCCACTTTGCATTAGTACGTCCTATTGCTTACCCGAGATGAAAGTGTCAGGGTCTCCAAATTTTCTCTTTTTAAATGTACAGTGCAGCAATTTTAAACATGCTTTTAATGCAGATAAAATAATAACTTTATGGAGCATTCATGCAGATTACTACCACTTTCTCTTGCTTCCTATTCCTTGCATTGGCTCCAGTTAGTATAGTCATGCTCGTCAAAATGGCAGCTAATTTAAATCTATAATTAAAAATTAAAAGTATGGGTATGTATCTTCAATTAATTATTTATTTCAAAGGTACGACCACATAATATTTTACCAACATCAATTCACAACTGGATGGCAACAACTAAAATGGCTATGTGGGAACAAGTCACCAACAAACAAGTAGTATATCCACAACTGCAACACGCTACCTGTCATTGTACATTGCAAAACAATGTAAAAGTAATGAGAGTATGATGCATAATAATTTTGAAGACGAAGGGTGATTTTTTGGCAATTGTATTTCATGATGCATGCAGAAAATATTAGAATTGAAATTAAATAATTTATCAGAGAGGTTGGGGTAAGTCGCCAAGTCGAAGTGTTTAATTCACAATATTTTACGACCGCAATTTATGGCAGACGGTGGTGGGCAGAATTTCTGTTATTTTTTGTGTTTATAGGTGATTCATGACACTTTATTAAAATAATGAGTATAATAAATGCTCTTTAGATGACATTGTCAAGAAACGTCTATGATATGAAACAAAAATTATTTTTATAAGAATGTTAGATGGGGCATATGGGGCATATTAGCAGATCCGACTGTGGGATGAGAACGAGATCATCTTCATCAGATAAACTGGCTATCATGTCGTATCGTTTAATGTTTTAAGAAACTGTCACAGAAAAATGCTCTTATTGTGAAGTGAAGTGCCAAGAACACACAGATTAAAAACAAGTGAAAAAGAATCGGTTTGAAAAGGTTCACAGACTTCCCGTGAAGCATCGCTTGGGTAGAAATACATCTGAAAAAAAGAGAAACCTGTGTTTGACTAGCTCCATTGCGTCACTAGTCTCCTCCAAAAGTAGTAGCTCCGGCTCTCAAAAGTTGCCGGTTGCCTGTGTAGGTGGTGTTCTTAGTCGAAACGTTGAATGCTGCTGGATTTTGCTGCGATGCTTACTGCTGATCTCTGTTTGCCCTTTCGTTGGGTAAATCTTGGGACCACACTAGCTATTATGTTCCGTGATGAGATGATGTAATGCGTATTGCTTGAGTTGTTCGTAAGTAGGAGTTGAGATAAAAGTTTGACTGGAAAATGGACTATTTCTCTATGCTGAATCAAGCTGCTGCTGATGCTGATTTGTAGTGGTAAAGAGTGAACAAAAATATGAGCATGCATTTTTAGCTAAATGACGATCAAGTTCTTGGATTATGACTCGTATATAAAATACATTAGTAGGCACATTCATTGTACGTTTTATTAAATAAAATAAATAACACCGATTTTGTAGTGAAAAAGAACAACCATGATTTTATTGTAAATCTTTTATTGGTTAAAATTCTGTCGTAATTGTATTGTTAGGATTTTTAAATCAACAAGTAATTTTGAAATAAATATAATTACACGAATTATACATACTTACAAACAACCGAGTTAATATATTTGAATTACAAATTAATTTACATACAGCTTGTGCCACATGCGAATTTTACATGCATTGTAAATGACAAGTCAACAAACCCTCTAATTGCATTCTGTTAACAATGAAAGGACATCTTAAGCTTTATTCTGCACTGTGTAAATTATTTTTCATTTTCATTAACATTTATTATAAACGGGAAACTTATTTTTTAATTTAGTTTTGTACATTCTCAATTTATTATATTAGTTTGAAGTCATTTCGTTATCATTTGTATCAAATACTATACCTGTTGTTTTACTTCTTTTGTTATTTCATTACTAGGGCAGGTGAAACTTTGTTCCATTGCATCTTGTGTCTGCCTTCAACTATGAAACGAACCTTGCACCTTACTGCTACACTCCAAAATTCGGAAATTTTCATAAGCATACTTTAGCTTCGACCTAAGTAATTCAAATCGCGTTTAGACAATGGGAAAGTAATTATTGTTCCTAAAATTTGCAAATTGCACGGCATACGTCATGCATTTTTCTGCAAAAATAGTTAAGTGGGTAAAGAAAAAATACATATTTCAGTCTAAAGTCTTTAAAAATATTATTTTTTTTTACATCACACCGATATTGGGAAGTAAGGTAAGGCAAGATGAATCAATCGTACACGCTATAGTACTAGGATTGTTGTGGGTCACTTTTATTATAGAAGATGGTTAACAACATGTTTATCTACACGTACGGACATAAAGGTATCTACACGTATCGTATGAACACAAAAATGAACGTGTTTGCTGTATCTTATTATTTTATGAGCTTATGCCATTCCTTAGAAAACACGTGAATTTAACTTCACGATAGGAGTAGAACGCGGAGAATGCAATAATAACAAACATTATGTAAATTGCAAAAATGATAATAGTAATTGGAAATATCAACTATTGTAAATATCATGTTCACAGTAAACAGTTTAACAACAATGTGCACCTTGGTCGCCTGCAACTTGTACAGTGATGAGGTGCATTAGGACAATTTAAAATTCATCAAGTATTTTAAGTATTATAATGATAACAACGATTACAATCGTAATTGACATGCATGAGATTCCTATTAAATAAAAGTGTATGTTTGTATTACATTTTACCGCGCAATATTAAAAGTAATAACTGAGAAGGAAATTATTAATACTAAATTATTTGTCCTCTACGCATCAATTCAGTGATTTCCACATTACAGTTGGTTAGTATTGTTTGACTTCATATAATTATGGTGTGACAATAGCAATCACACCGACAACATGCAGTACGATAAGCACAAATATTTCTCATGACTCATAAATGCAATATAATTCGTATGCCTCACCTCACCTACAATAAAATGCACAGAAATGTCGCTGCACATTGTACTACACTCCTTCAACCAACAACCAAACACAAGTACAAAATGCACATGGCATTCCTTTACCTTATTTTTTACGCCAATCATGTACACTCTCTTAACCTTTTTGTAATGAAAGTTCTTCGAAAATAAAAAAGAAGCAGAGGAGGTATCATTTTTGTCAAAAAAGAAGAAAATTACAAATGTTAAAGTGGTAATATTACGCATATCCTGATCATCAAACACATAATATAGCATCACATCACACAGCGGCCGTGACACTACAACTGCTACCACCACCACACACACAAAAATCACCCAGCCATCATGATCGTCATCAGGTTTAAGCTTTTTGAAGGCATTATTTACATCAGCAGTAGACATCGAATCTGTACATTTGTAGTCTGAAGAAGAAGAGTAGTCATCTTTTCTTGGTTAAAAGTTTTGTTCACTGCTTTGTATTTAGAATGCCAACAGAAAGAAACGTCTCATCATCATCTCACAACATCACTCACAGACACACACTCTCTCTCCCCGTCTTTTTATAACACACAGAGAGTCGTCATCATGAAAGAAAGCATGTAAAGGGGGAAGAGAGAATGGAACTTTACGCAGCAAAGAAGGAACCAAAAGACTACACACTCACAACAAAACATAACGCAACACACTCTGCCATCGTCTCCACTGCTACTTAAAGCAAAGCAAGGCAAAGAGAGACGTGAGAATTGCATGGCTATAGTATATTAAGCTTTATGTGAAAGATGCATAACATTTTATATGTGCGGTGAACACAAGAGAGTTCCCCTTTGAGCCCGGTCAGTCAGTCGGTTGGGATCATTACAACAGCAAAGAGCCCAAAAGCAAGCTCACGTTTGTCCCTTTTCTTTTTTAAAAAAGGCATTTTCTCTCTCTCTCTTGCATAACACAAGGTTAGGGTCTTACAAACCTTCCTTACTATAAATAACGTTGTAAATGTAGCACAAATAGCTATTGCATAACTCTTCTATCGTTCGTTCCCTATTGTTATCGTTTTTTATTGTTTGCGTATTATTTGGAATTTGTGCTGATTGACAGGCATTTACTCTTATTTTTGTTGCAAGCACAAGCTGTAGAGTAAAATAGTAAAATAGCTGATAGTTGTGTTGCGCAGGAATATTATTGCTGTTATTATTAATAATAATATTATTTCAGTTGTACCGACAAGTGTACCGACGTTTTTTTTAAAGTCGTGGATTGTCCATCTGTCTGGAAGTCATTCAATGTTTTCTCTTTGTTGTTGTTGTGTCGTCCTTTTGCTTTGACAAGAAAATCATAAACTTTTATGATTTTATTGCATTTTTCATTATATGAGGATTAGAAGCTCCCAGAAATGCTTCGTGTGTTGTTGATCTTTTTTCGCCAGTCGGGATATTTATAGCTTGTCATTAGTATATTGCTAAGTTATATTGATGAACCCTTATCGCCACCGCCATCAGTATCGTCGTCCTCACCTTGCTCGCACTTGAGTGGCAATGTCAAGGACAATGGGTTTACAATAAGTGAGAATCGTTGTATTGTTGTCACTACTAATTATTATTATTGTATCGTTTATTTTGTTTTCAAAGTGAGCCCTTTGTAGTTTCTTCAATTTTCGGATAGTGTTATTTTTTAGTTACTTTTCCACCTTCCCGTATATTTATATGACACCATCAACAGCGTCATCATCACCCAAACTTTAATTTCATTGTTGAATCCGCCAGAAGAAAAAAAAGTGTTAACATAATATGTATTAAGTTTTCTGTTTCAAAAAGAAAGTTTAGTTTTTGTGGTTGTTTGGCTGTGGTTTTACTCCGAATGAAACAGCTTTGTTTGCATTTACATGGATCCGTTTTGTTCTTTTGTTTTGTTGCTGCTTCGTCAACATATCCTTGTTTCGGTTTGCTCGGACGTGTATACCAAGAAGAAGCCATGTGCGTGTGTTGTTTTGTTCTTCATGTTACATGTTTGCTGCAATAATACTTGCGTGTGCCCTTCTAAATGTTGATAATATTATGTTTTGAGTAGTGAGTCCACAGTATCGACTGCTTTGATAATTTGTCAATTTATCATTTTTCTCTCCACTTTTTTAACGTTTATTTTTCCGTGGAAAAACTAAGACTAAAGCGTAAAAACTGAATAGTGTGGGAGGATACATAGCGGACATTCTGGTTATTGTGGGGGAAACTTTTGCATGAGACTTTTGTAATGCTGAGTAAAGTAATTATTTAATTTCTCGTATCAACTTTTCTGTTTTTAACTTATTCGTGTTCAGTTTACACAGGCGTGAAAATACTATAATTTGACTTGTAACTATTTATTGCTCTTTATTTTTTCTTTCGTTTAAACTACAATATGTTATATACAAAATTAAATGCACATTTTAACGTTAACATAAAGATAACATTAATGTATGTAGTTGCATGAGATAAATAGCATTTGAAGGCTTAGTAGATTTAACAGGCAAACTTTTCTCAAAGACCTACCCTGTTTTAGCTGTCACGAATTTGGAAAAATATGTTTACATCATTACTGGTTAATTAACGTCTCATCGTTAATTTATATTGGTCGAGTCCATAAAGGTATTTTTTGTATTATTGTATTGTTTATGTACTGGGAAAAGATTCTGGTGGAAACTCGAAAATCATTATTGAACAAGCTCGGAAAGTCACAGTGGAATCGTGGTTGATGTCAAATTGAATTTTCGGGATACCATTTGAGTACATTGTTTACCTATAGGACCAATTTGGAGCGGATGTTATTTGCTAGAGAGGTAAGCAAACTATCTGTTGTGAACTTAGTTTGTCATGTCATAATTGTTGTTTACTGCGTACTACTTGGTGGCATGTAATCAATATTCCTTTTAAAAAGGAAGCATCCCTGACCACACAGTTAGTAATAGTATTTTATGTGGTTGGTTCGTTTCATTTTAGTACCTAAGTGATCATCCCCCAGTTAGCAGGTGCAAGTTATGTTTCATGAGCAGTTAATGTAGATTTCTACATTTTGCAATCAATCTTTCCATATATCAAGTTCAGTTAATCACCATTGTCGATCATTATTTTAGCAGGCTCATTAAGAGAATAAATATTAGCATTAAATTCTTTATTGTTAAGCGCCATATTATTTTCATTCTAAATACCTACACGTCTACACAAACCCTCCTCTGAGAAAAGTGTGTGTAGGATTGGCTGTACCGAAAACATGTTCATGTTTTGTTGCGCATGCATGTAAGAAGTATAGTATTTAAAAAGCAAATGTTGTGTCTGCAAGTCTTTGTGGGAATGAAGAATTACCTGTTATGCATGCGTATCATGATGCAGTTAACTTGTTGAGGTTATCTAAATTTGCTGTTAGACCACCCTTGCAGGATCCTAATTATGTTTCATTAAAAATAAAATCACTCCTTACAATCTAAATTATTAATATGCACTCATTCATGATGGCTCTCTGCATCATTTATTGTGGTAACATCTTTCTGCCCGGCGACTACTACCCATTTTCTTTTAAAAAATACTACACAATCAAAGTGATAAGGCGTTCATGTTCATATCAAAGGCACAAGAAGTGCATTTGCATTTCTGCAGGTTAAATGATCCTTCGTTCTGGGGAGTGTTTAATGGATTCGTGCCCGTGAATTGACTAGCCGTTCTGTTGGCTCTGTACCTGTCAAAAATTGGTGATGCTCAAGAAAAGGCGAAACGAACGCTTTGATAGCTTCTAGTCTTCAGCTATTACCATTACTTGGTGATGATGAAGTGTATTATCATAAGAAACGAGATAAAATTTATAGTCATTTGCATCTTATTCGGACTTTATTTGCAGAACTTGCAATTATGTACTCTTGATAAATACTGTATCATCGTCTGGGGTCTTCAGATTTGCGAAAACCTAACAAAACAGGTCTTATTATATTACTCTTATTACATGTATCAAAAAAGTTTTTTTTCTTCAGTCAACAGTCCAGGCGCCTGATGCATAAAACTTACAAATTTTGTAGCACAGTTGTATACTGTTATGGAGAGTTTTGAAGTAACCCAAATGTGAACTTTATTACAATTCGTGAAGATTGTAAACGTACAAAGGTTTATGTGCCGATCACCAACCTGTAAAATTCCATTGTATGTACATGTGCATAGGTATATCTATCTACATTTTATCGTCGGTGGTCCCATACTCTATGATGTCTGCTTGTGTTACAATAAAAATAGTTAGCATCAAAACTACAGGGAGAGATAAGTTTAACATAGTAATACTTCATGGATATCCTAACAAGCAAGGTAAGGAGGATACAGTACACCGAAAGAAAAGCAAGAAAAGAAGAGTAAAAAGAATTGCTTGTGGCAGAAACAATAACTCTTTCTTCCCAGCCCAGCTAACTTTAGGTATATAACTATAATGCATGCAGGTACACGATAACTAGCTGCTGCGCTCCATTCGTGTCTATAATAAAATCCAAAGAGCTCTTCATCAGAATCAAGTTTGACTTGATTCATTCATTAACGGCTGGGATGAGACTGATTTTAGCAGTAAAAAAATATACGGTATTTGGAGAATTATTTTTTACATAGAATAAAGATTGAGTGAGTGAATTAGAATATGTCCATGAAGTCAAAGACAACTTATCATTATCTCGATTACCATGAACGATACTACTTTACTGATAAAATCCGAAATTTTGGATATTATAATGTGTGTAAATAGTTGATCATAACATGTTTTAAATTCAGAAAATTCATGTAGCAACTTCTGTCCTAGTCTTTATTCTCTGCGCATGGAAAATTGCCGAGCGGGAGGGCACACAGCCAGCGCACATACAGAAATGCCATATACAACATCCCCATAAGAAGGCACGCTGCGCTGGTTGGTTGGTAATACTTCTCCTAAACTGCAATTGTGACCGTGTATGAACACGAAAACAGAAAATCAGTATCAATATTATAGTTGACAGTGTAGAGGCTTACTTGAAATGCAACGGTTTTGTTGACAGTAGTGGAGGTGTACTTGAAATCTACTTCTTCCGAGAATGAGAATAACGTAATATATTCTCAATATAACTTGTTACCCCCTTTCCGTCTACATGGCACGTCGATTGACAGTGGCGTGGAAGAAAGAGAGAATGTTGTCGAGTTATCATTAAACTAGTCCGATTGCTGATGCTACATAAATTTTCTTCTTTGGCAAGTTTTAAATTGCTCATTTTGAGTGCATTTTTATGTCCTGATTTTTAAATAGATTATATGAATGCACATTCAACTACGGTTGAGCAAAATATTTATTTTCCCTTTGCTGTTCCTGGTATCGCATATGCATAAAAGAAGCGGATGTAAATGGGTAATTCATATAATGGCTTTAATGACTTGTTAACGTTATTTCGAACTAGCCGTACCTAGTGTTGCTTGTTGATAATTGAAGGTTTTCATTTTTAAGTAAAGTTAATATTTCGTCAAAAGTACGCATATATGATACAACATCCGCCTTATCCTTTTGGAAAAATACTAAATTAGGCAGTTACTTTTCACGCACGTGCTTTTTTTACTAATAACTAATTATATCATTTTAAAATTTCTCAAATATTTACAACGTATTGTATAAATGTTGTGAATTCTATTTTGTTTAAGTTTTAAAAAATCCTTCATACCGGGTTTGTCTTTGGTCTGAAATAATTATAGACTTTGTATTAGGTCATTTTGATAAAAATCAATATTTCTGTGAAAAGTACTGTTTGAAATCGACATGTAAACATTACATTACAGTTTATAAAAATGTACTATTTGAAGTTAAATTCAAATGTCAGGATAACTTGGCTTTTGGCACAAAGACGTTCTTTGTATTCATATTTCTTGTATGCGATGTACGGGAACAGACGTAGTATTGATAATAGGTACAAATAGTCATTTTTATCTGCGCTTTGCGTTTCGGGTAAACGCATATTTGGCAATAAAGATAATAATAATATTTCATGAGGTAATAGTAATAAGTTTGAATTAATACTTTCCCGTTATACGCACAACATAGATTTAATTGCGAGAAGTAGTAGACGTAGTAGGTAATAATATATTCGTACATAAACCAGAACTATTATTATTCCATTCATTGTTGGCCTAAATTAGCAGTATATTTTGGGCATATCATGTGATGAGAGGGCAAGGCAATAAAAAAAATTTGCGAATGTACCAGCCTCATAATTTACTACGAGATAAATGGTTGTACATATAACAAAGTAATGAACACGGGGACGGGGCAGCTAATCAGCAAATATAACCTAAGTATTATATTATTACATTAATCTATCACTCAGATCGTGATCGAATTAGTTTATATTGATATTGCTCAAATAGCATTACTACTGGTTAACAGCACGAGCAAAATAGTAATAAATAATTTATTGGGTCAATACTAAACAAGTTTAGGTATTACACATGTGAGAGTCGTCATCAAAAAGATATTTTTAGGCTACAACATGTGCTACCAAACCTTTGCACAACAGGCAATTACAAACAGTAGCTGGATAGATCGTACAATTTTAATTTTAATAGGTAATTACATTTTATTACTGCATAAGCACAAGGATATTGAAAGATGTCGCGCATAGTTGTTATTCATTAGTAGTGTTTTATGAAGCACACGTCTAGAAGTTTCGTTAATTCATTTATTACTTACAATTATACAGGCCAATAAAAACAGTATTGCCATTGAACGTATTAATTAATTATAAAAAATTATGATACAACGACATGGTTCTTCAAAATAAATTATAGATTTTCATTCTAAAAAATGCCATGTTCATCATTATATTTAGATCGCCGAATGTTTCATTGCATTTGCATGATGCATGATAGGTATAATGATTTCACTTGTATATTGGGGCATTGCAATCATACGCCAAATTATCCCATTACCAACCGTTTGGCAGTTACAGCTCAGTTGCTAGTCTGTTTTTTATTACTTTTCGATATCTTGAAAACGAATATGACATTCGTAAGATGATGAAAACATTTGCATATTCAACTCAAATTCCGATAATTGACTGCTTCCACAATTGTATGCTTATTTCCGAATTTGTCGCGTTTAAAAGTGCATGTTTCTCAGAACTCACACTTTGGTACTTCATAAGACACTCGTCATCCTGAAATTTATTTTAATAAAAATTAATCCTATTGAGTAAATTGATTAATTATAATATGTGTATAACATTTTCTTGATATTAAATTGATTTGTTAACCTGTTTTTGGTTTCAGAAATAAAATGACCACATCGCGACTATCCAACATCTTTCAACGAACCCTATAAACGAAATTAAAAGTTTAAAAAATCAAAGTCCGACCTAGACTTTTAGTTTGCAAACAGTAGTTTATGCATTTAAATTTTAAAATTGTATGCAAGTGATAAATATCGAATTAATGAAAACAAACAAATCAAGAAATAATCAAATTTTAATATCCAAACCAAAGATACTCGTTGCAATCATTTACCCTTTTGATTTTCAAATGTAATAAAGTAGTTTGAAATTACCTACATATATGTATTTGCCTTATTGATCTGATGAGACAGAGCTAGATTTCTCTTCTTCCCCAATAGAAAAATATTATTATTTGATTAGTAGGCCACGTTTCATATTAAATATTCAAGCTGAATTCGTTAGGGAACCCAGTTAGTTCTGCTTCTGCAACGACTGCATCCACTCCTCCATCTATAGCCGCCGCTTTACCGGGTGCATTTTCAACGTTGAGTGAGATCCAGAAGATGAATTCCAAGTTCATCGACAGCATGCTTCCAAAGTATGGCCAAGGGGATGCAGCAGGCGTGGGAGGGAACTCCGCGGTAAACTATTCCTCAGCCGTGGCAGCAGCAGCCAGGATGTATCCTTATGTGTCCATGGGTCAGCAGTCTCCCTTTGCCGCAGCAGCAGCCGCTGCGGCTGTGGCAGCCGGGGGACTTGGAGGCGTTGGATTCGGCAGCCCTTTAGGGGCAGGAGGTGATGTCAATGACAAGTCAGTTCGTTATAGTACTGCTCCTTCTGTTGCTGACTCTATGGTCAACTATACATTGGCAGCTAATGCAGCGGCGGGTCATAATTCGGCGGCAGCCGCCGCGGGGATCGCAGCCGCAGCCCAGTTCTACCATCAGGCCGCAGTGGCAGCTTCCGGTGGTGACCATCTTGGCAATCAGTGTGCTCAGGGGGCCCAAGGACTACCAGACCTTCCCAGGTACCCGTGGATGGCAATTCCAGGTAAGAAGATTACAACAAAATTCTATTTTCCTAAAAAAAGCAAATATAGCGTAGTATTGTTCAACAGTCTCATCTTTCCAAGGGCAATTTTTGCTGCACGTTAGTGACTCAAGCTTTCCCAAATCCTAAAATGTACGACACCTTTGGTTAAAACCACGTTTAAAATTAGTTTCCGAAAAAAACTTTAATTTTCTCAAACTTTCCAAAGTTTCATTGAACAAACGATTATGGCTAAAGCCATTACGACAGAAGTGCTGCGTCGAAGAATCCATTACTTTTTCCATACATGTCTCCTATATTAGAAACCATTATAGAATATTATGCCGTTGCCTGCGATGATGATACCTCCACATTTTCTCTTTTCATCGACATAATACGTACAACGGCAAACACGTTCATTTCATTCATTCATCGACAAAACCATTGTAAAGGAAAAGATATCAAGTTAAATGTGGGGATAAATTCGCCATTCTGAAAGTATGACACACCCTATAATACTCATAATAAGTGAGAGTTTTCTTTCTTCCACGACACGGTGATATCTCTCTCTGTAATAACAATAATTTCTTTCCATATATACCTAAGCATACATACATTTCGTTGCAAGATAAGCTTATTTGCTACTTCACGTTTAGTTTCCTGCTACTCCTTCTACCACCATTGCTCCACACGGAGGGAACATGCTGCCTCGGATGGTGCTGCTGTTCCTTTCATATTATTATTATTATTATTATTACTGTGCTTTTCTCTCTTCTTTTTCTCTCGCATTATATTCCCTATGACGCCATATACAACTCCGTTATATACTGTTAGTGCCGCACTTTCCATTTTCATCTGTGTGCTGAGAAAGCGAGTGGAAGCACCATCAACGAGTGGAGCCATAGCCGTAACAGTAGCACAATCACCAGCCATTCTATTACTAATACACAATAATGGTACTTATGTACTACTTGTACTACGTATAATAACACTCGTCATTCGGAGGCAGAGAGAGAAAGAGGGAGGGAAAAGCAAAAGGAGCAAAGGAGCTTTTACACTTTTTTCTTTTACTTTTTTTACCTACAACCTAGGTTTCGCTAAGGCTGATGATGGTGTATAGTAGTGGTAGTAGTAGCACGTTATTATTATTATTATGTTACATAAATGTACCTATCCAGAGGAATATAGTGTGCTGGAGTGGTGGTGCTAGAGAGCACTAAAAATAATAATAGTAATTCTGAAGCTGGAGTAATGCCCGAGAAAGTAAATGGCCCCTTTCTACGAGTAGTGCTAGTTCTGCCATTTCGTTCATAAGTACTTCAGGATGCTTTCAGCATAGGAGCTTTTTATATGGCAGTTTTGATGATGCTTTTGCATCACCGTAAAATAGCATGGAAAACGCGCTCTGCATTTGGTACCAATATTATACTTGCACCACCATCATTGTAGCTAGTGAAAACCATCATCATATCATAGTCATCATATAATTCTACACGTCTTTCCACCACCATTTTCGTCTTGTGTCTGCTTTACTCGCAGACATATACACCATTATAACAACTACGACTCCGTGAAAGGAGCTGTGGTGGAGCGCCCGTGTTGTTTTTTTTTCGGTTCTGCTTCTTCACAAAATTTAGAATCACACAAGCACGGGGAAATGAATGATATGGCGGGCTACTGATGGCAATACTGTAACAACAACATCCACACCAACCGCCTGAAAAGGCAAGGCTTGTTTTCCCCAGTAATATTCATCGTTCACTGTGGCAATAGCCCTGGAAAAATGGCAGTATTTGTCGCCGTTAGTACGAAGGCTATGTTCGTCTCTCTCTCTCTCTCTAGTATGTTCCCAACAACACTTCCATTATTCTGTTTATAGTGGTGCTATTGCAGCAGCTAAAGATGCTGTTTTTAGTTTTATAGTACTTTCTACCAACGGAGCAGAAGCAGAGAGTGTGTGTATGTGCATAATAGGAATGTGTGAGAGCGCGTTTTGAGCTTCTATAATATTCATAAATGGGCTGCCATCAGTGGTAAATAACTTGAGTAAATTAGGTTTTCCCTTATAATTTTGAATAGCCTTTATTATTATGACGCGCACTTGAAATAGCACACTCGGCCCTACAAAAACATCATTATGACGTGCATATAAAAACTGGCTGTATACTGCTGTAATAATATGCTAGAGCTTCTTATGCTAGCTACTATGAGGTCGTCTAAGCAGCACGACGACGGTCTATGAGTGTGAGCATTGTTGCTGCAATACCATCGCATATAAAAAATAATGATTCCATGTTCATATATCCCGTCCCAAACAACGGTACTGCAATCCGATCCTTAGAGTGTCCCTGGATGGGATGAAACCTACAGTGGGTAGCGGGTATATCTTTTCAAAACAGCCTACTTTAATAGATGCTTTTTTTGGTAATTTTCAGCAACAAAAGCAAATAGCAGTCATGATAAGCTTACTTTTTGACGCAATGTTGTGTAATAAGAAAGGAAGGGAATGGTGGTGGTGAATGACCATATTATGAATATAGCAGCAGCCATTATATTCTGATAGCTCGACGCGACTCCATTCGTGCTTTCTTTTTCGCGGCTATTATCTTATCTTGAAAAGTGAAGGCACCAAGCAGCTTATTACACAGCACACAGTGTGTAAAATTATACAGTGAGCGCTGCTTTTCAGTATTTGTACTTAGTCCGTGGTGAAAACGGGTTTCAAATCCTCTTACGCTGAAGTCAGGAGCTGCTTAAACTCATGATTGGATGAGGTAGAAGTAGTTAAATGTTTTTATGCCTCTGTGCGGTAATCGGTTATTTAGGAATTTTACATACTTTCATACTCCAGATAACATGTTCATCAGCATCAGGAGAAAATTTTTCCATGAGTAGTACGTGAAATTCTGTTGTATGGGTAATATGGGAGATCGAGTTGTTTGTATGTTCAATATTTTGATGCATATTATTTTAAAACATATCTACACAAACAATTGAACCTAAAACTCCTTGTTTATGTCTTCTGCAAGTATATTATTGGTTTGGTTCACGCTGTAGTTTTCTTGTCGGCATTTGCACCTCCAAAGTCTCCTTCCGATTTGTTGATGATAAATTGGAAAAGTAATGTAAACTAGCTCATCAGGGTGCAGAATACACTAAAGTAAAATTAACTGGCACAGTTGGTGCAGAAAAGAAGATAAAACTCCCACCTACCAGATCACATCATATTGGTAGTGTGTAACGTGTATAAATCAAGAAAAGTAACAAAGTAGCGCTTAGGGGGTTTTGATTTAAGCTCTCAACAGATACAAGATTATCAGTCTCGAGTATAAAATATAATATGCAAGAATCCTAAAGTACGAGTTGTAGCATCACATAGCCTGTTTACACTTTTGTCCTGTTACATCGTGTTATCTAAATAAATTAAAGTGTTTAAATTTAATATTAAATACATGCAATTTTACAAATTTTTTATAAGAGAAAATGTACAAAGAGGCTCTACCTTCTATATAAAAGCACTACGTTTCTAAATGTAACACTATGATGTACACGATAGTACAATTAATGTGCTACATGCTTGATAATCAGTCCCTCTAAAATCACTCAAGTTCATGGTGGACAGACAGTACAAGTTTGTATATACCTTTAACGTAGCTAACTACTTCATAAAGATAAACTGTATGAATCTGCTGAAAGCTCTCAATTCTAGCACGGGTATTCGGAGAATTTTACTGGTGGTGTAAATACAATCCATCACCGGCAGAAACGGCAAAAACCTTTAAGAACTGCGACGCGTATTGAATTTATTTCATCATTTTATAGCTCCCTGAAAAGGTGGAACATTGCTAAAAAAATAAATCTAGTGGAATCATCTCAAAATATATTTTATTCTCGTTTAATCTTCTCTGTTTGTCTGTTTGTGGCTTTTTACATAAAGAAAGTATGCACCTATAGACTTCCTGTGCTGTGACTAACCGGTGGTGGCGAGAGGGCAGAAGAGAGCTGTCTTGAAGGAAAAGAATTATATTTAAACATTCGCAAGTTCAAAGGAGCACCCATATAATATTGTTCTGTTTTACTGTTCAGAGATGGATCCCTGCTGTGCTGAATGAAATGCTATGTGCACATAACACATACACACACGCGGAGTGAAGTTTTTTCTATCCCCTTCGTCTTCTCTCTGCTGATGGCTTGACATGCCACGGAATTTTCATGTTTTATGCTAAAATCCAACCATTCATTCAGGAGAAAAGTACCACAAAATTCAAGTTACTGCACCCGAAAATGTTTGCTTTAACTGTACATAAAAATGCTGTAATACAACGGGTGACGGGAATATGTTAGATATGTCGTTCCACATAGGTATCTAATGTATTGTCGTTCCATACGATTGTATATATTTAAGATGCAAACGTACGTATTTATGACTTTTTACTGCTCAACGAAAAAACATAGCCTGGTTTGTATCAAAAATATTTTATAGGATAATTTGCTTTGTTGGCTTTTTTTTAGGACTTTTACTTTTTTGTGCTTGCCTTTATTGTAAAATATATCATATTGTCCGACGGGGGAAAATGTTCAAGGAACCAAGTGTCTTTGAAAGTAGAATGATATAAGAGAACAGTTTGGAACAAGCTGTAATGTTTTTGGCAAACTGATAGTAGGGGAATTCTACTTATCGGCTACTTTATGTTTGAAGCCTTTTCCCTTGAATGAACATCCCTGTGCAAATAAAAAGAGTGAAATAGTAATTCTACAATTTTAATAAGAAAATCTGAAAAGTAATAAAAACAATGTGGGCCGATGACATTATACAAGCTATGAAGAGAGGTGCTACGAGGTTGTTAATAGAGTAAAACTTTGTTTGTACGTGTCCACATTTACTTGAGTTCCATCAAAATAATTTTCTGACTCGTTCTTTTTCCCTCTCTCTCTAAGTAGTAACATTGCAAGCACAACTTTGTCGTAGCGTTTTTTTACTACGTCGCATTATTCACTGTTTTTTCTCTCGTTTGTTTTATAGTATATTTCTTTAAAATTGGTAGACAGTAGGTTAAAATAACGGCTGAAATGATGATGGCAAAAGGAATGACTTTGTGTGCACTATTATTATCGTCTTGTAGCAGGAGGAGAGAAGGCAGTCACTATCACCATTCACCGAGAAAAGATGTGCGCATCGAGTAATTTCTCCATATAAAATGAGTATAACATGAGCTCTTATCATTACATTCACAACCATTTTTTGCATTCTCCTACGACTATGGGGAAAGCCGTATAAATACTATTCTGCCATTTTAATACAATAACAGATGCAGTTGAAGTGATCTATATAGACTGTTGATTTTTCTAAAGCACCAGAAAAAGATTTTTGGCAAAGACAAGTTAAAATCAGAAAAATGTAAAGTAAGTAGTTTGTCGTAGTAGTAGTGTATGTAGGTATACACAAGTGTATACGGTTGTTGTTGTGCAGTCGTTCACCGTCAAACGACACAGTTATGGAGGGTGGTGCATTGCTATTGCTATACAGAAAAAGGAAGAGGAAAGCTCAGGAAACACGTAGGTTTTTAGTATTTTTATGTTGTATTTTTTTCGTTTTAAATTGGTTACGTTTATGTGCAATGTGGATGTGCTAGATTATATGGAAATGTGTTTTGAGATTACTGTTTTCAATAAATGGGATTAGCTGTGATAGTGGTTTATATCTGTCACTATTAAAAGGCATGTTACATTCACAAGTAGTACTTGAACAACAATTTCAAACGATCCTGTTTCCTCATTTTCCTCCACAAAAAAGGTTTTGTTTTATCCGTAGCGCCGTATCCACTCACTCTCCTGCACACACAGAGCACACACATCAAGACATGCAAAATCCAGCTCGAGAGATACATTGTTGATGGTGTTATAGGGCACTTAAGTAGGATTAGCACTGTCATTTTATTTGAGAAAAACTTGGCTTGAGTCTCATTCGTCAATTTTAAATCAACCGTGAACTGCTCTTTTTATTACATCAGCTTTTTCGTTTTCCCCGATTTACTGGGAAAATAAGAGGATGACGACGACGATCGAGATGAGGTACAAGTTACAAGAGAAACCAACTAGGTGATCCTTTTTTGCAACTCCTGCGCGTAATGCATGTTATTACAGCTTACTACCTTGTACGTTACTTTTTTCAAACTTATAAAGCAAAAGCTCATGATGATGTACCAAACACCAAACCAATTTATACGGATATTGAAGGCGACCCGCGTAGTCTAAGTGAACGTAAGTTATCATGCATAAAAAGATAAACGGGAAAGGAATTCGGTTCATTAAAGGTTGACTTTGACGTTACAATTTGTACTAGTTCTTTTTCTGTCCTTTAATTCTTTATAGGAAGCCCAAGTGGATAAATTATGGAACTTTACAATTTACGCTCTTTGCTTTCCAATGCATAAATACGGGATTGCTAACGGAAGCCGTATAATAATAATGTGTACATTATTATATGCATTCGAATGTGTGTATATATTTATAAAGAAGGGAAAAGTTTGTTAGCAGACATCTATCTACACTTTGGCATATAAAACTTTAGACGGATGAGATATATATATATATATATATATATATATATGTGTACACATAGCGCAGTAGCAGCAAGCACAGAATGAGCAGTGGTGTTCTATCAATAATAACGCCGTCGTCAGATGGGCACACAATAGTGATATCATTTTATAGACAGACACTACAATTTTATACTTGAACGCATACACTTTTTACGGCAGTGGTTAACCATCATCGCGTAAGAAAACAACAAATAAACATAAATATACCTAAACATTCCTCCAAATGAGCATGTTCAATGGCATTAGAACAGTATATAACGTGCGTCTTAGATAAATTTTGTTACATATTTTTTAAGATAACGAATTTAATGAGAAACATCCATCTTTTGTATTGCGTTTTGCATGTAAGGCTGGGCCGCAAAAAATAAAACTGAAGCTACCCAGCTAAATATACGGTGCAGCATATAATTTGCAAAATTCTATTCATAATTGTAACATTTGTCTGAGTGGAGCATGCTATTATTGTCTGGCGGGATGTTGTTGGAAGAAAAGAGAGGAATTCATGAGTTCATATAGCAGTTGCAAATCAATATAATTTATTGATTCAATTAAATTGGGCCAATTTTATGAATAATAAGGGTAATAATAACATCATAATGTTCAAATAGTGTCATAATAAGAAAATATAGAGGATAAGAACGAAGTGGATTTCATAAGTTACTATATCTGCATAAATGTACATGTTTCCCGGCAGTTTCATTCTTAAGAGCATATGTGTAAAGCTACTTTATAGGAAGAAGCGAATGTATTGTGTTTGTATTATGCATATTATTATAATATTTTTCTTCTTTGTCTAAACTTCACACACACGTGCATATTGCTTCATTGCGTTCATTTACAGGGGTAGGACGTGTTTCTCTGTGTGTATGTGTACTCATCGTCAGAACTTTTGAAGCCCCAATGCCACAGTAAAGCATGTATTTCATTGTTTTCTAAAACAAAAATAATACACGTTCTTGACGGCACACACAAGAATGAAATTGACTTGTCAGTAAGTCACGACCACGATTATTGTTTACATATCAAACAGTCATAAGATGGCAATTTGAAACACACTTAAGCTATTCACGCTAAAAGCGAAACAATCTTTCGTTGTCTTGTTATATGTTATTATAATGTTGTAGAATAGTATGGCAGTATTATCAACCAATGGTGCGAATAGTATGAAAGAAAAGGAACATGATAATCAAATAAATGGTCCCATATTTTTGTCTGCTTACGCTCCTATGCTCCTAAAGTAGTGAATATTATGTAAAAAAGAAAATGTTCCAAAATGGGACTATCAAAGAAGTCAGTGATGCACATGGTTATGCTATGCAAGGATATTTGCGTGCGCATTTATAATAACTCAGGACATAAAATTATTATGATTATGATTACCCACAATAATTTAAAGAGTTGAGCACTGAGCAAGCACACCAAGCTCCTTTTTTTAACGAAAATAATGTTGTTGTGATCAACAATGAAAAAGTGGCGTGAACTTGAAAAGAAGCTGAAGCGAAACATTGTTTAATGTTAAAAGATATCTCTATTACTATTCTACTACATGTATATGATGTGATTAGGTTACGCCATGGAACATGTCTGATGTTACCTTTAAGTGAGAGAATAAGACTTTTATTTATACACCTATTATATACATGCATATTGTCTGCTTATGCGCCCATGTTCAACCTACTTATACAGCATAAAATATGGTTAATGTCTGAATTAGTTGCTATTCCACTGCTGCGGATGCAGGAGAAGAAGATGTCTGCGCTTTTGGAGCTAAGCTGCTTGTCGCAAGTACATAAGAAGCAATAAGCAGGCTCTTTTATTCCGTTTTAACAAACCATTTAATTTTTACCTGGCGCAAGTTTTTTCTCTATTATGCATGTAATAAAGTGCAAAACATGGTAGCATATTTTTTATTATTATTATGACTTTAGAGTCTATTTTATTACATAAGCAAGACAGAACCACGTAAAAACGAGGTATAATATGGCGAGAGTGCGAAGAGGGAGAAACGGAGAGAGAAACTCTATCCTGTGTAGTATCCTCGAAAATGGTTAATATGCAATACGCACACACTTATCCTCACTAACCACCACACAATTTATTTTTACGTCTTTATCATTGACAAAAAGTGAAGAAATGTACAACCAGAGACTTGAAACGTTTGGTTGTGTTCGGTATTTTTTGCCTCTCTTCTTCAACAGTGGGCTGGCAGTAATATTCTTGCTTTTTGCTAAAACGAAAGCATCTACCTAGCAAGGTTTATCAGTCGTAATCAGTATTATGTGGATTTTCTCGAACTACAATGTGAGCAGCGGCTATGTCCATCTTGTTGCATAAAATGAGCTCCGTTTGTCTTACACAGAGGGATGATGACGAGACCTGTATAATTTACTACGGAAAGGAGTTGTGCGTTGATACAGCGTGTTAAGAAAGTACAAAGGTTCAAACCTATTCAATCAATTGACCTTTAGCTTACATTATTAGTCGAATTGAAATTGGAAAAAAACACGGAACAAATGACTTGCCGACTATATCTCCTATGTAGTATAATATATCATTGCATAATTCAAAAACAGTCAAAACATGCTTTTTAGCGTTGAATTTTATGAGGTTGGATTCAAAAGAGCTTGAGTGTCTTGTTGCTGCCGAATCGCTTGTGTATGCGTAATGTTTAGTGTATGCCAAACGTGAGTTATCATGACACAATAAAAGATGTACGTATTGCCGTTAGCGGTCTAATGGGCAATCCATTCCAATCCCACTTCAATGGAAACCAGATCCTAATGGGCGTGTAAATGGTCGTTCTAACTCCAATTGAATTGAATATAATCCAGCATATTTTTTGCCAACACACTGGTCTGTCTGAGAGAGTTGCTGAACAGGATGATAGTGATGATGACGATGATGTGAAACTTGTGAAAACCCACACTCTTCTCTAGTCTCTTCTTTACACAGCAAATACACTCATTGTGGCTGTTTGTGCTTTAATGTGTAATGTGTGCATTTGTACAGACAACAGATAGGCATGCGGCACACAGCAAGCCATCAAATATCAACCCAGTTGACTTAATACTAGAGAGTGATCCGCACAGCAACAACACAACACACAGTCATTCCATTTGCCGTACTTTCGCATTTTGTATCGCTCGTTATGGCTTGTTCTATCGGCTTCTGTAGCTTACTGAAAACCTCAGTAATGCGTTTTATGTGATAAAATTACACATACTCAACCTGCTAAAAATGCTTCTGTGTTCTTATGTTGATGGGCAATAAAATCCATTTCCCTCTGTCTTTTAGATTTCAACTTACGTAGATATACCTTTCCTGTTGATCCCACTTTACTTGTATCCCACCACCAGAATTATTTATGTGCATATTTGTACTCTATACTTTTCTTCGGTGTGCTAATGCACGACGTCAGTACGGTGCATAATGGTTAAAATGCGGATTTTTTCCACAATTTTCTTTCAACTTGTTTGCCATAATTTTCAAGCTACCTGAAAGTCTGTAAAATGTTTATGGATGCGAATGTCTGATTACTACGATTTGTCTCAAGTTTTACTTTAAAGGCCAGTAAACCATGTGGGTTAGAGAGACGGTGGAGAGGATAAATTTAGATGCAACCATGCAAGCGATTTACTCTTTTTTTAACTTTTAGTCCAGTAAATTGAGACTTTTTTCTTGTCTTTACAACCACCACACGTCGTTGTATTTATATCTAATGATATTGATTTGTACGATGTAATACAAAAAAAGAAAAGCATAATTTGTGGGATTATACTTTTGGCAATGATTCATTTTCTACCCAAACTCACAATTTTTGACAAAACTCAGCAGGATTTTTTTTACCTTAAAAAAATAAATAAATTGCGTCAATGTGATTGGTAGAGTTAAACATTTTGTCAAGTCGTGACACTTTTCCACCCATTTTTCTCAAGCTGCGTTTATGATAATGGCCACAAAACATTCATGTTGATATATACTTTTGGTAGAAATAAATCCATGAAGGAATGCAATGTTACTCGTTTTTCTCCTTGCAATAAAAACAATGCGAAAATTATATGGCAATTGATAACTGCGGAACATAATAATAGAAATGTATAAGTAGCTCACATATGTTTTGTATATATACGAGGGTATAACGAAATAAAAAAAGCAGAATTGGATCTTACAAAACTACCATATTGTTGTCAACCACTTGTGCATGGTCAATTCAACCTCGTAATAATTCTTCTGGTCGTTCCATCAAATGAAAAAGCGTCATCATCATTGCATCTGAAAGCAGGAGCCACAATAATGATAATAATGTTAATAATGTAAAGAAAGGATCCATCAACGATTTTTCAAGGATTTTGATTTTGACGTGGCACGTATAAATAAAAAGGGCCCATCTTACAGTCGTCGTCGACGTCGTGAATATAACAATCGAACCAATGCAATGTTATTGGAAGGAAAGCGCAATAATAATAATAATAATAATAATAACTAAAATAATGAACAATTCAAAGACGTATTGTCACAGCATGGTTCTTAACCAAAAGTAAATGGTAAATAAGAAACAACCTAGAAAAAAGTACTGTATGAAGTAAAAAGGACAAGAAATTACTGTACAGTAATGAGCATTCATATTGTACGTGTCGTGCTGAGTTGCGTAAATTAAAAAGTAGTTCAAATGAGTTGTACGTGTTTTATTTTGCGTGGATATATACATAGAAAATTGCTCATTATTGGAGAATCGATTCAATTGTGAGTAACGAGTTTTATTGCTGATGATAAACTCTCGAGAAGTGGCCAATTGATAAAGTATTGGCTAACGAAATGTTGCTGCTATTACCACAATGTCAGATTAATGATAATAACGATTTTAAAAAATAAGCCTTTTTAGTAGGGTTATCATTCCTACTGCATACAAAATGTAGTCAAACCGAGTTTTCTATCGTATTTGTCAATTCCTCTTATTTCTTTATTTGCTTGCATTCGTGACAGCACACAAAAGGACCAGTCGGTACGTCCGTCCATCATAATCAGCCGCTACAGAATTAACTGTGCTAGTGTTCAATAAAAATTGTTTCGACAAAGACAGATTAATAAGAAAGAGTACGGAAATGTGTGGCATACCAAACTAAACAAATAAATATAATCAAGATTGGCAGACAGAGAGAGCCATAACGCACTTAACGGCGTTAACAATGCATGTACATACCAGATCCATGCCACCATGGCATACATTTGTCTTTTCAAACTGAAAAACAAAAAATACTATGCACATGTCAACGTCCATCCACAAACAATGCCAATTTAGGTTTGCCTGCCATGCCATACGGTCCTCCTAAACTTAGAAAGGAAACCTATCAAAAAAGTTTACAGGTTTGTAAGAGAGACGTCGAGAAAAAGGAAGAGAGAGACAGTGTTGCCAACTCAGTTTTGTAAAGGTAGAGGTAAATTAGGCACATGCACCAAAAGGAAGAAAGAAAGGAGTATATATAAAAGTGTAACGTGTAACAAACTCATTTATTGGATTCTTATAACAGACTTGATTAGGGACTATTAGCACTATTACCACAATATTTACCGTAGGTAGAAACGTTTTATAATATTTATGCGTGTTGTTAGTCGCCGTTCATTTGGTTTAATGTACATTCGCGGTACCTGCCCAATAATGCTCAATTGTATTCATCATTAACGTCATTACTATTAGTCATATAACGTGCTTTGTAACTGTAACCATTAAAAGAGCAATCATCATCATCATAACCATGATTGGACGAAATTTTAGCTCTATTTTATGAATATTAGATAGGGCTTTGTACATGCATTAGGGTGAGTAATATTGAACAATCAACTTGTGGTGTGCGTTGCACAAATATCTTTCATTGTTTAAGTAAAAAGGTGATCTAACGGTTCCAACACCATTTACATTAATCTTTATGTCGGCTCAAAAGTGTGTGTCATTCCACTGACGGTGACAATTCAAATAGCAACTTTTGTGACTTGTTTTTCAAAATAATAATAATAATAATAATGAAGTCATAAAATGTATGATACGGCTTCAAGTATGAGGTCTGCCTTGACTGGTGACAACTATACAGCAAAACTGAAAATGAAGAGGACGGATTTTGTAAAAAAAAGTGATGTTGGTGGTGATATGGTGTGCTGTTGGACAGCCGATGAATGAGTGGTAATGTAGCAGGTTTTACAACATTTACAATAGCAACTTTGTTTTGTTGTGCTGCTGTATACCCCACACTACAAAGATGGTTTGCATATTACATTTTGTCGTATCGTTTTAGTGTTTTTAGTTATTGTTTGTTGTGCAATGCATAACCAACATCAATGTATGATGTATAAGGTCGTTTATATTAGCATTTTGCTACCTTTATAAGTTATAAGAGATTACATAGCGCAATTAAAAGCATTAAGCCAAGCCCAAATATATTCACTTTCTTATTTCCTCTCGCTGATGAAGTAGTATACGATAACTTGTGTGTACAGCCTGTATGTTAAACTGTAATCCAGCAAGCTTTCAAGCTGTTTTTCTCACTGCCACTTCGTGTTTGTCTGCTGGCCGAAAGTAATTAAAAAAGGAATGGGAGTTTAGTGTGCTACCAAGTCATTAACATGTAGTAATGCTTAATTTTAAGCATATGAACGGGTGTTGTTTATATCGGACATAAGCATTCTATTCAGGTTAGGCTATAATAAAAGCATAAAAACAGTAATATTAGGGAGAAAAGTATCACTTTCTGTTTATTTCCGAAAATTACTTCCAAGGATATAATGAGAAGCAAAAGGAAGAAAAAGGGTATCGTAAAATATAGTTCTCGAGCTCTAAATTGTCGTTGTACGAGTCATCAACAATCATCCATCAGTTCGATGTCCGCTGGAATGAAATGCTTTTTAAATTGATATTACAAAAACGTTTCATTAAGCTCTATAATAGTCATTTGTTATGCATAGAAGGCAAGAAATGTCTGTGGAATATCTGTACTACAAAGTTTAACCGTCACTGCAGTTTTGTCAATTACTTTACTTGGCACTACTACTACTATGACGGATTGCATTAACTGATAGACGTAATACAGTGGTGTAAAGGGTAAATATGAAGTCCATATTATTATGCTGCTGTTGAAATGTCTAAATATATGCGCAATAATATATTGGCGACAAAAATAGAAATTACTGTAGTAAAACTGTACATGCGTGCTATATTGTTTTAGGACAAACATGTACATGAAAAAATAAATAATTTACATGCATTGCTGTTTTTTGTTATGATGACGTGTGATTTCATGTTCTTATCAGGTTGTTTCAAAGCTTTGAGAGTAAATAATTTAGTGGGGAGGGAAGGCAGTAACATTCTTATATACATAATTATAACTATAAATATACCATATACATACAACATATCACAAATTTACTGACAATAATGCTCGGCTCGGAATAAAATTCATATCACTCCGTCTTGCATAGAAATCATACATGCATTCAACCCTTACTTACCACCACTACAGAATGTAACTCGAAGAAAAAAATTGCCACACAAAATAAAGTGGAAAAACTGTCCGGTCGGATATCGTAATTACCTCATCTTTCTCTAGATATCACTACTAAAATCAGAAATTTCATGAAAAACACTGTTTATTTATATAAGAAAAATATTATATACACTTAGAAAAAAACTCGTAACATTTTCTATTGAATGACTTCTCTCTCGTTGATCGTCCACTTGCCTTAAATATTTTCTTCGGCTTATTTTCCCTGCTTTACTCTCATACACACAGTGTGTGGACATTATATCTATTACCAATATTATTGCAATTACAGCACACTTGCTTCAACGTAATAATCGACTGCAGTGAAACGTAAAAGAAACATTTTATTTTTTTCGTGCTCCCTCATAAGATGGCTCCGGCCCAATACGGTATATACATTTGGATCATCAGCATAATAAATATTATTGTTCGCATGCATACAACGCATTATTGCGAGTATTATAAGCGTATTATTGTATAGATATATATAATGATAATATGTGCAGGGCTCAAGTTTTATAAAACTGTGTGGCAAGCAGGTTAGCAAGAATAATATTTTAATATTACGACGATGAAGGTGATTTTATCAGCTGTGAATGATGTGATATGGTAGCTGATTATTTCTCTTATGTGCACGTTTCATGTCTCTGCTACATGAAAAATTTTCTTAACAGCACATTCTCTTCAACCTTTATTACACCACAACTCGACTCATTTCTCTTAATCCATGAAATTGTCGAAGAACGAGAGAGAGAGAGAGAGAGAGGAACCAGTAAAGCAGAATTCATACATTTTCTTCACCATGTATGCTAGTTTTACAATTAGCGTTCTTTGACTGGAGTTATTGGAGTACGAAAAGGGAAGGTGGTTTGTAAAGCATGACCATTGACCATATGCATTGTATATCCAAGGCGTACTTTTTATTCCATTTCTACAGCTGGCTTATGCTACTTCCTTTACATAAAAAACACGGCTAAACAGTACTCTTTAATAAGTAGAAGTGGTACTTGCTGTATATGAAAGACGACTTGGTTGTATATTGCATCACTGGATAGGAAAGCTTTGTAGGTGCCTATTTTCGTCGTCGCCGTCACGAGTAAAAACAAAGTAGTTCTTGGTTCTTACGTGCTATCTGTTTAATGCACACAGTTTATAGATGTTTTATTATGAACTTGCCTTAAGAGCAAACTAAATAGACATGTAACTCCACTGCTTTATTTTTACTCTATAACCCATACGGTTTTTTCGTACTGGAGTGATCAAAATAAAAAGATTTGGCTGGACCACATCCATTTTAATGTAATATTCTAAAAACAAAGTTCGCCGCATATATATAGTCTATGGCCGGCCGCGTAAATCTCTAATTCGATATCTTCTGCAAGTATCCCTATCTTAAGCATATATATCCGTGTTTCCCTCCTTAACATTACATTATACCCCAGCACAATTCCTAAACACCTTGGGGCGATACCTTGAATTATTTCTGCTATATATTGATATTGAGTACTTTACAATGTCTTACATCCCTGCGTGTAATAACAATATAATAATAATAATCAACAGATTTTGTTTTATATAATATATTGAATTAAAGCATCAGGAAAACCATGATGCAATTATGGCGTTTTTCATTTTGTATTTGTTTAACGTATTATGATTGTTGTTTTACACATAAAATGTTGTAACGTATACCACTATACGGTGGTTTCCTCGCTCTTCTCTACAGGAATCTTCAGTTAATATTTTTTATTCAAGTCACTTTTTATTTTTAATATAGCAATAAATGTACGTAAAAATGTATTTCCCTTTTTATGCGCTGTTTGGTGAGGGATTGATAAGCTATAATATGTAATGTAGGGGTTGCACTGCAACACTGTTGGATCCTCCTTTTCTGCTTATATACTTGAATGTGGATATACTTTATATATACTACCTATTTATGTACATAATATATGGTGGTTTACAATAATTCTGTTTTCTGTCAGAGGCCTTTGGGCAAAGCACGCCTGCATCACTCTGTGATAGACTGTCATTGCCAAACGTCAAATTTAGTCACGACCTGAGCACCACCATTCTGTTGACTGAAGAAAAAAGTCTCATTGAGGGTGATACAATATATAACATCTTACATTCCCAATAATGAATGAAAAATGAGTAAAAATATTTAATGCATCACATCGTTTATCTTTAAAAACAAATAATCTATCGCTTTTTGGAAAATAGCAGAAGAGAACGCTTTGCAACACCGAGAGCGTGTGTTGAGTTCAGCTCCACATTATGAATAATTTTTTTACGAAGTTGCACCAGAATCGTATTCATATTATAATCCACAATTACCTTTATATGAACTGAATACAACAATCCAATTTACCAATTGTTGCAAAAAAATGTACAATGCTGTTATAAAAACTGACTTGTACTTAGCGGGCTAGCAAAATGAAACAATCAAAGGAAAATAATGCACTTCACAGAATATGACGAAAAGCTTTAAATTTCCTGTGAAACCTGTAAAATTGACAAATGATTAGGGTGATAGACATGTTTTGAGGTTTTTATCTACCTACAGACATCAAGGGAAATTAGGTGGTTAGTTGTTTGATACAAGGATTCATCATCGGTTTTTGTTGTAGTTGTTGTTCCAAATGGCATCAATGATTAAATCCATTCACTCTTTTGTCATCATCAGGGATGATGATAGCATTGTGCAAATAACTCAAGCTAAATTGTATTGTCTGAGAGTGTACAGTGTAAAAAAACATAAGCACACACAAATATACCCAATGGGATTGGCTTTACAGATTTGTATTTCGATTTTGTTTCCTGTCATCACAAGTTTTGAGAAAATTGCCAAATTACTTATGTGATTTTACACAGAACAGAGATAAGACGAACCACAAAAGTTCAACAATAATCAGCCGTTTTTATCATAACTAAAGTGTATGTATTATTGCATTTCAACAGCAACAACAATCAACAGCAGTATTTGATCATCAAAGAAGAATGTAGTAGGGATGATTGATCAAATTGATATGGACTGACAATGACAATTGCGTTCATTAGGGATTTTATTCATTCATTTATTATTACTTATACATGTTTTCAAGGTTTTGAGGTAGGCAAATTGAGAAATTGTAGTGTGAACGCAAGTAATTCAGAATGTAATTGAAGTTTTCAATGAGTTGCTATTTATTATGATGCAGGAAGTATACAGACAAGTGTGTATATGCATGTCCATGTGCCTCTTCTGATTTTTTTTTTTACAAATGTTCACTTGTACGTGTAGTTAAATCAATGATTTGATTTATTGTGTATTAAAATCATGCACAAATAAAGCAAGTCTATGTGAGGGCACAAGAAATCGAAAAGCACGATATTAGTGATTTTTTTTATCTACTTTAACTTTTGTGTATAACATGATCAAAATGGTGACCTAGTACAAATTGTAAATTTGTAATATTTCAAGTTCGTGTTTTCTTCTCGCTGTTACGATCAAGCCTTTTTTCCTGCTTTTCAATAAGTCATGCGCATATCAGCAACTGCTATAAAATGCTATTTATTTTAGATTATTTATTAATGAAAAATACAGTTCGGAGCACATAGACAAGAGAAACAGCGTTTTTCTTCCCATTATCGCTACTCTGTCAACTGTTGTATTCTTGTTCTATCAAAATGATAATGATGGCCATAATAATAATATTTAATCTTGCATTAATTTAGCTCATTGCGATGATATATGTCTCTGCGAAGTAATAAACTAGAAGATTATTATTGTTATTGTGATTTGCAATTACTGTTTGCTGTTTGCTGTTGAGACTGTTTATTATTACATACAGCTCTGTTATAAAAAAAGTTGCCTGTTTCTACTCATCGTTTCGAGTGTACTCCTCTGTGAGTGGCAAAAGCATGCGTCTCTTGAAATACAGCTTGTATGCCTCCCTATGCCTATTCGTGTCATGGGTGCTTGTCGAGAAGAAAGACAAGTAAAAATACAGGACGATGTACTAAACTTACTATACGTGAGTGTAAGTTGTCATTTCGAAGCACTGTCATTCTGACTGACTCACAGTTTGTGACATGTAACAAGTTTGGCGGTGTGGTCTTTGCTCCTTCCTAACTATACCATAATAGTGATAGTAAAAATAATAAGAAAATCCACTACAAATTTACGAAGTTGTATGCGCATCATCATCATCATAAGAAGAAGAGGAGGAACGAAAATTATAGTGACATTCTCGTTACAAAAGTCGCAGTGTTGAAAGGTGACGCAGACATGGATCATGCAAGCAATAAGATGTGAGCGGATGATGGTGACGACGGCGGTGATGACGACGACGATGATGATGATATTATTGTGAATGTGAGTACTTTGCATTTCTCAATTATCAGCATTATCATCATCCTCATCATAAAGTTATAAGCAAGGAGATCATAAAGTTTTTTCAAGCACCAAAACGAGTGAAATGCACGCTTGTTTGGTTCACTTCACCACTAGACAAAACGGACAGACAGACTGGGCACAAACCATAAGGACCGACCAATTCAACTAAAAATATGGCAATAAAAATGGCATTTGAAATGAGTGAGAAACAGGATTAGCCACCTCCAAAGGCGAAAACTTTGTTATCGACGTGTGTGTATGCATTCCGGCTTGATGTTAAACATTGTTGTGCAACGAGTGTACGCAAACGCATTCCTTCACACAGTATTCTCAGTATTGCGGGATGATATACAGTTTAATGCGCATTCCTACCACTAATAAATACAATACTTGTGTACAGGGTACAGACGCGACCATATACATCAGGATCATAATAATAATAATACGGAAATGCGAGATGAAGTAAACAGTGTATTTATCAAAGATATTCTCTTTCTCCACAATGTCCGTGTCCCTGCATTCTTCTCCTCGTATAATAGTACTTGTAATGTCAGTCAGTATAGCAGCAGCTGTATGTCAATTGAATTCGAATTTAATCGTATTCTCAACTTTTTATTTCCTATTTAATAGCATAAACGTCCTATTAAGTATTAGTGGAGGGAGCACGAAATTGATGCTGATTGCAATTGATGTAGATTTATGACTTCGCTTTAGTGAACATTATTATCATCATCATGATTATTATTACAGTCTTTTTTCTTCTTTTCTGTCTTCACTCGCTGTTATTTTGTCTCTTTCTCTCCTCTCGTCTCTCTGTAGTCCCTACGTCGTCGTCTGTGTGTGTAGTATGAGCGCGCACTGGTTGAATTCATTTTTATGACACTATTTGCTTATACCTTGTCTTGTGTCAGCAATATACGTTAGAACTATATATGAGCGCGTTCCTAATCGTCATTGTAAACTATTATTATAATCCCCAAAAACAGCACCGCCACAACTATATAAACTTGTTAGTTGTTTCCCCGTGCATACACATGTATACTTCTAGTACATAAAGTAAACTGGTGACTACGTGCTGTAAACGACGGCTAACTTATCATCACTGCAATATATTTTCGGATTAATGACCCGTTGCCTTGAAAAAAAAAACAGAGTGTTTATGACCAGCGGTCAATTTGTTTGACCATTCCAACCAAGTCATAAAAACCTGTGTGGAGGAAGCAGCAAACAACTATTACAGAACACTAAGTTACATTTATATATGGCTTTTTTGCGCGAATGTGCATAAAGTACGTGGCACAGCGTGAATCAAAATACTTTCTTTCAGGATAGGTAGACTAGACTAGAGCAAATTTGTTACACAGAGTGCAGCAGAGAGAGAGGGGGGTGCACGTGGAAAGGGCTTGGTATCTTTTTTGTTAAAATCAACAAAGAACGAAAATACTGGTCATAATTGTATGTACTCACGACAGGACATCGTTATAACAGACTGTACATAAATCCCTTATTGCTCCGTCCGTATTCACGGTAATAGTATCAAAATCTTTTGAAGGCTCATTTGCAGTAATAAGATTAAGACTTTAGTGACTTAATAATTTTCATATAAAAGTTACTACCTACTTGCGGGAACAAAAAGCAAATACGAGGAGCATGAAAAAACCAGGGTTCTCTAAAGATAATTCCCCATTAGCTAGCTTGTTTTTGTTTTGCTGAAGAAACTCACAATCTGATAATACCCCAGTTACTGACCGTCTTCATCGTAAAAGTTTTATATACAGATATATTTTATTAACACTACTTTGTCTACTGCATCAGCAGATGCCTTAAAACCGATAAACTAACCAGCAGGACGAACTACATGAAGAAAACCTGCTACATATTATACAATAAATAGTAGTAACGACCCAGGATAGTATAAATTGAAGCAGTACTAGTTCGTCTGTAAAACCGTATCATCATCTATTTTCCAGATCCTTCACAGTACCGAATCGTTTCAATTATTTTGCAATACAGGCACGCATATTATGATGTTACCACCTGCTGTCATTATGAAGAAATTTTATAAAGTAAGCCACTTCAATTGTAAAAGAAATGAGAATTATGCTCATTACTGGCACGGCGAGTTTTCCATTGTACGCACGCCTCACGGGCTTATCATGAAATAAATGAGTTTAGTCTACATATCACTCTTATCTCTTACTCCGGTAAAGCGCCTTTATGAAATATACCTGATATAAAAGTAAACATTATACATAATAATAATAATAATAATAATAATAATAATGATACTAGCCTCACAAAACAATTTAGCTCTTACAATACGTACAATATATATGCGTCACTTGATAAAAATTGTTAGGTAAGCTGATAGTATGCATACATACATATACACATAAGAAATTGAAATAAAAAACTTTATAGCTGGAAGCATATCTATACTTGCACTTTTTACTATTTCTGTAAAAATGTCATTACCTCGGGGTATTACATGCCCTAACTCATCATCACTCATTTTTGCGGTAGCCAGTAAACTTTAAAGAAACAAAAAATACTTGGAGCGGTATATCTTAAAAATGCCTATTAATACTTTCGTACATGTTCACTTTTAATTACGTTCAGTGTAATCAACCTTGCCATTCTTAGAGGAGATAAGTTTGTGGATGAAAATGAATGACGAAGAAGACTAACTGGCATATAGTCAAGTATGCATGCAGTAATGGCTGTAATAATGATATGTAACTCGTATGAATCTGAAGAATGTGAGTGAACATGATAGCTGCGTTAGACTTGCCATATAATGATGATATGATAACGCAAAAAAATTGTATGCTTTTAACATTCTGGAAAGCTAACTAGATGTAGTTGAGCCAATTTTAACTCCTCATTAAATGCAATCTTAATGAATTTTAATTATCTCTTGATGGAATTCTAAAAGTAGTTTCTTGGGCTGTTCCATGAGAAATATAATTTATGAGGATTTTGTTTTCAGCTCGGCCTGTGTTAGCAAGATTGTTTTACATAGAAAAATTTTAGTTTTGCGCTTTCATTCGAAGTAATACTGAACGTATATAAAATTGATTGCAATCTTTATTTTTTTGCGTTATTGATCTTCTAACAAGAATCTAATACGTTACCCAATACGCTATAAGGATGAATTTTAATGTTGCTTCATATTCATTGTGGGGAAAATTTATGAGAGAAGTATCCGTCAGCTTATGTGCCAAATTAAATTGTGTACCTTTTCGCAACTCTCCTCCTTCCTGCATCATGGACACATTATAATTGAGAAGCCGCCACTACTACTACTACTCGGTTACTCCCGCCGTTTTTAGTAGGCAGGTAGGTACCCATTCCTTTTGAGTTTCCTGACTCTAACTACTCATTCTCATCAGTTTGCTAATACATACAACCGGCAGAGTATCATGGAAAAGTTCACTGCGCAGGACGTAATTAGATACTCCCACCTTTCCTGTCTTAATTTGTAATTTATCCTTTCTTTGTTGTTGATTTGCTCCACTGCTAAAATGCTGCTGCAGCAGCAATAACACAACTACTGTTGTCGTTGATAGCTAATACGTGCAGAGTATCCTAGTTAATAGCTAATGCTACCAGGAAAAAAGCTGAGCAAATAAAACGATCATCTCAATGTGCGCTCGGAGTACATTAAATTGCTGTTGGTATTATCATTTTTCTAATGATTATTGTTTCATAAGGGTTTTTCCTACAGCGCGCAGTGGTACATTGCTTTTTAAAAAGAATTATTTTGTTTATACTTTTTGTTTATATACAATGTGGGCATTTACTTAATTTAAACTCTTTTGTGTGTGAGAGAGGGGGAGAGAACGAGAAGTAGAGGGATAGAGAGAGAGAGAGGCAAACCCGATATTTGATGTGAAGTAGAAGGAAAAACAAGTTTTTCTTCTTCGGTTTGCTTGCGTATCTATCTGATAGGCATAGGAAAGAAAAAGAATAAAAGTATTAATATTACGAATGTGTCTGGTGTTCATATAGGCATTTATATCTATGAAAATTATAATTGCCAAATAATAACAAGAAAACTAATTACACGAATTAATCTTACCATTGGATCGACATACTAACGGAATATATATATAAACTGAAGCACTACAATGTCTTATATGATGGCACTCTTCTGTAAACGTCGTGAACGTGTCGAACGTGTTTTTTCCTCTCTCAACCCCATATATATATGTACGTTTTAGATACCTGAAGGCTTCAAATAATGTGAAGGAGACAGTGTAGTGTGGAGTAATAATAATAATAAAAGTGGCAGACAGCCATTTCTAAAAAAACGTTCACAGTCAGCGCAACCAATCACAAGAGTCATATTAGATTAAGGTAACCCGCAAATCGAGTAAAAAAGATGATGATGAACAGCGTCATGTTCACGATGAGTGGTGGATATTCGGCTGTCTGCCTCCTCCTCGGTTCATACATTTATGGGAGGCTATGAGAGTGTTGTTTATTTGCAAATGTACAAGATAATTGTTGCCTCAGTGCATTACATACATTAAAGTAATTGTTTAGGGTAATTGCACACATGTATACAAATAATAACTACTGCACAGTACTGTTCTACGACTGTAGTTATAGATAGCAAAACTCTGTTTATAGGAACTTTATAGCGGAGAAATCATAACTTCGTATATATAGCCGATGTAGAATATACACCAAGCTCAAAACGATTCATCAAAGCGCTGGGAATCTAAAAGTCCTAATTTGCCTTCCTATACCGTGGCTTGATGCGTGTGTTCATGTTCATTGGGAGTATGAGAATGGGATGGGAAAATAAAAGGTAAAAGTATAAATGGGCACCAAAGCATCATTATAAACATGGTTCATCCATCCGTTTATTGTGTACATCCCATCTTGTTAATTACATTTAATACCAAGTCAATCATCATTTCTGACTGTATATTTATTACATGGACATTACCCACCTAATTACCTCACCGAGCTCTTTTTGATGCACCAAGTTGTGGAAAATACTTCCAATGCGGAGGGAATATTTTTATTTGCGTAGTTAGTACCTGACAATAGCATAAAACCTGCCTCGTAATTCAAAACCCAAACACACAACAGTTTGATGCTGATGGGAGGTAGATGAGCTGCATTACTTTTATCGATTCACGCTCAGTTCAAGGTATTAATTTTCTACGAGCATGAGATGGATTAGGTAAGAGAGAAAACCCAGAATTTTCAGGTATTGAACATGCCTTACTTTGATGAAGCTAGAATAAGGCAGAAGCTCACCGTATCGTTTTTTTTATTTTATAACCTGTGTGTGTGTCCAACTGGCACTGCAGTACATGCATGTTATGCTAATACGTTTTACTCTTCATTATTTCTCAGAGAAAGAAAAATTTTGTGTTAAGTGAGTCATGGTCATTTGCTGGACGGTATTTCAAACTATCTGGCTGATTCATTTGAGATGCAATATAAAAAAATGCAAGCTTACTTTCAGTACATTTTTAACGATGATGATGCTGAAAGCCGCAATTGAAAACGAAACGGGTAGGCGTGTGGCATGCTACATTTTTTCGTTGTGCGGATAATACTCGTTTTTAAATTGATCTATTTATGTCATTGCTGAATTGGAAAACATTATAAGTATAACAGGTAAGCACACACAAACATTACGTTAATACGACGGTGATTTTGCGGGTAAAGGAGCATTCCATAAGAAGACAACAGCGTATCTCTAGACACGTAATTACTACACACATTGCCAATTTCCAAGTACAAAAAACTTGGAGTCAATTAGTACGATGAAAACGTGATTTTTTCGCGCTGCGATGCCTTTTCCATTTTACCATGACTTGCGGTGTACATTCTGATGTACGATGATTTTGATCATCATTCGTTCTTTCCATACGTAGGAAATTAAGTGGAATTTTATTACTACGTTGTATCGCTTCTCTTCTTAAATTTGTAGAGGAGGTAGATGTGTATAATGTTATTCGTAAAGCCATCATAATCATAACGCATATAATAAATGCTGATATAATATGTACTATGTAGCACCATACCAGCCGCCGACGATGGCGACCTTCTGGCTCCTTTCATTTTTATTGAAACTTACCCTGTCATTATTATTAGCGATGATTGCAGTGTAATTCTCTTTTTAGTATTTTTATTTTTCGTGGTTTACAAAGATTTTTTTTCAAGCATGTCTCTCAGGTTTTTTCGTCTTAGCAGACATAAAGTATGTTTGGATAGAAATATCGTGGTAATCGAGTAGGTACAACCTATTTCTGTAGTAATATAGTCATGATACAATCATGATACACGGAATCCACAAAACTACTTTACACTACCCATCATCATCTATAGCTTGTATAACACGTTGCGTATCCATCCGTGCACGTATTCATCATCAAAAATGTGTATAAGTAGCCAAGGACAAGTGACCTTGGAAGCTTCGGGAAATCATTTGTTGAAACAGCACGAATGTGTAGTAGTAGTAGTAGTTGTTGTAGTAAATATATAGAATGTACACACACATACAACAATATTGCAATTACCATCATCATTATTATTGTATTGGCAATAACTCCTCAAATGTAATATGAAAAATGTGTATAAAAAATGTGATTTCTATTTGATATTGAACGCGATAAGAATATTAATTTATGAGTTATGAAATCCAGTCATTGGGAGTGATAGGATTCAGCTCAGATGGAAACTTACACATCCAGTTGTGTTGTATATAATATGGTGTCTTGTGGAGTAATAATAATAATAATAATAATATCAATATATTAAATATGTTCACTTACGTTATTGTTGCTTTTTTACGTGTACATGCATGTGTCTCTCAAGCTGCATAAAATATTTAGTACGGGAGGACTTTTGATAATCAGAGAAATATATGACGTGTGTGAGTATGTAATATAATCCATGCGGTGTACACCGTGTACCCTAACTAAGCCATAATATTTGTGTAAGCAATAAGTAGACAACTCACACGTTGCTGTGCGTTTCTTTTGAGATTCAATCGCGATCGCAGTCCATCAAATTTTTGCCGTAGGCTTTGGTTTAAGTGCGTCGTATTTCTTGTCGACGTCAAGTTTTGCCTCCTTTTTTACAAAAGCATTTTATTTATTCGTGTATAATTCGAACTTAGCTTAAGTCATCTCACGATATGCTAGTGTACTTCCATATTATTTTTTGAGGCTGTACGTCATTTGCTACGAACAATAACTTTTGATGGGATATCAAAAAAGATACATTATCGGCAAAAACAACTGGCTTGGCCATGAATATTCACGGATCTAATAATTTTATAGGCAATAATGAAACGTAATAATAGCATATGTGATGGTCGTAATGGGCAGCAAGGCAAAACGTTTATTCTGTGTAGGACACAAGCTAAGGTGACTATGACTGGTTTGAAAATTTAAAATATTATCGCTGAGATCCTTACATAACTTTAGAGTATATAATATATAGAAAATGTACTCATGAACTCATGATTCTCGTTCCTCATGATAATACTTGCTTACATTGAGCCTACTCATCCTTGACTTCCCTCATTCTTGAATTCTTAAATGGTGGTGCCATCATCCTTCATCTTGCTGAATCTGCAATAGCAAAAATACCGGAAGCATTTCATTTAACACAGTTTATGATGATTCATATTCTTCCAAGCAAACTAAATTACGTAACATTATTTCTTTGTAAGCTACAAATTAACAAATGCTTAAAATGATGGAACCTTTATGGAATTGGTGGTAAGTGGTAAGCCGATCCGAAAGGCGAAATTGTGAACAAATTACAATTATTATGGCATAAAAGTGTCCAGCCAGAAAAGCTTACAATGTGTTGCAAGGCAGGTTGCCTTTGCTTTAGTGTACAATAAAGATAATCTTCCTTCATAAAACATGCTGTAAATGTAAGTAAACACATGATGCTCGCTAGCATTGCGTTGGTAGGTAGGTAGGTAGGCATATAATAAGTACATGGGTGACTATGAAGATGTTTTTACTGCTTGCCTTTTTCTTGAAGGTTGTAAATCAACACCGCTACCACCGACCGACACCACACCGCACATAAATTACAAAAGGTAAAAACAAATGCTTTAAAAAATTCATCGTATTTCATATGGGACCATTAAAAGTCAATTTAAAATATGGATGCTCCATAGATTCAAAAAGTACGCAGCAACTATCTTACCGTTTTTTACCACATGAGCACATATAGGACATATGGAAACTTTTAAAAAGTTATGTATTTTCGGAGCTGAAGCATCCCTTACTTTTTATGACCGGCTGGGTAACCCATACTGTTCTCTGACTGCACTTGCTTGCTTGCTACTATTATTATCATATTTATTTACATGCAGGCGTGAAGCTCATTGTAAAATTAATTGCTTGTTTATGGGTTGGTTTATGTTTATGACCGTTTTTGTGGTGTGGACATGCTTTTATGTATTTGTTTAGAGTTTATTATGTACGCATGATCCACGATATGTACTTAAAAGTCGTCAGATCATGGTTTACTATGGTTTATTCATGTTTTGCTCGTTTCAACACTTTAAACCGAGTTTATGGTTGTCATTTCGTTTGAAACTTTAAAGCCACCGTCAGTAGTAATATATCATTTTAATTTAGAAAGAGCTACGATAATAGTAAGTCGAGGAAAGCTGCCTGGTGGTCTTGGTTGGTAGTTGGTTTGGCATTTATATATAAATTGTCTTAGAAAAAGTTTTGTGATCGCATGCACTATGCATTTATCATTCATTAAACAGTAAAATAAAAATTATAAGCTAAATTCTTAGTAAAAATAAAATAAAATATTCTGAGTTCCGAATCGGTACGTTGTGTTAAACATACTTGCAGACATTCATTCAATGATCATGGTACCTTAATCGTTTCTACTCGTCTTCAATGGATTTTGCAATACAAACGTGTAGGTCCACAAAGTTAAAAATGCCAGAGAGTAATTCAGAAAACTAGTTTAAGGCGCCCATTTAAATTTTTAAAAATATGCCCATGAGTGTGGGCGATGCATTTTTTAAACGCATTTTAAATGGCAAAACATACATTCATAGGGACTATGAACTATTATGAATACAGGGACTTTTTTGATACAAGATGTTTCTCAAATTTGGATATAATAGAATCACAGAGTTTGTGCACGTATGTCTGCCTGGGCTCAATTAGATGTAGATGATTGCTTCAAAGTATACTCATTATGCATTTGTTATTGTTATTTTAATAAAGCAACAACATTTTACATATAAAACTTTGTTTTACCGTTCTCAGTTGCAACAACGTTTTTTAATCCTTGTTTGATCGAGATGATATATACGTATATAAAAGGGATAAAGCCATTGCATACATACTAATGACAAGGGGAGCAAACTGCTTCTCCGTGAAATGCCATTTTCTTGGGAGACACGGCAATCTTATAGACAGGGATCTTCTGCTGAAGACGGTCTAACAGGCACAGATCAAATGCAGTTCCATTTTTCAAGCACGACAGCAATTTATAGTTATAGACATCTGCACACCGTTTGAATTCATAACACAGCACTCGTTATGATATTAATGAGGCAAAATAGTTGTCGGGTGAACTTTAAACAACCACTACTACTGCGCGATACGAACGATCATGTTAATGTTAGATGGGTGCTAGAGGATGTATTAGAAAAGTAGACACATACAGCTTGCAGCTCACGTATCATATTATGGAAATTTAAAGTAATGGACAATCATCGTTTTGTAATTTCTTGTAGACACTTACTATTCTACTCCTTTGAATTACAAGGGTTGCTGCAGTTTGCATTAATCGTAATGGGCATCGCCTTCATTTCACTTGGGCAAGTGAGCATTTCTGCCGCGTAGAAATTAAAAATAATATGGGGCGAGTGTGTTACAGTCCTCTAGTTCAGTTTTCTCATAATGACAACAATAAGAAATTATTTACATGCTAAAAGTTTTAGCGATCCAAACCAAATAATAACAAGGAAATTTCATCGGTACATAGTATGTCATTAAAAGCACTAAATAATTACACTCATTGATAAAAAGATACAAGTGCATTTTTCCCTTTGTATGAATTCATAACTATGTGCAAGATACTGAAATGTTTAGTTTGGTATGTAAGAGAAAACCCAAGCGCAAAACCTTATATCACATGATGGAAATATAAAAATATATACATAAAACAACTTTTTTACTAACATAGTTCGTATGATCATTTTTCATATGTAGATACGATTTCGCATTCTCATTCAGTAATCGAAATACAATTCAAATGACACGATTAACTGAGCAATCATTGTAACAATAAAATTGTTTTACATGTTTGTACTAGGTAGGCATTCAACCTTTTTATGTATCACAAGTATCAATGACAGAGAGCCAACAGTTTCCTCATTCTCTCGTTCTTTTTATTTTGTACTACAAGCATTAATATATATATATATCTATTTACTTCAGCGAAAGCAGGATTCTTTACTGTCTTCTTACTGAGTGTCGCATTACCCATGTACGCTAATTCAATACATTACCTTTTTGCTATACTGCGTTTTACCACAATAGTAATGATGTGATGAATTGTTGTGTTTACGTTCTGTTGGGCAACCACACATTTATTTATATTGTTACTCGTAACTTTTCAGCAGAAATTTTTATTCAGTTTGTTTGCGTACTTTAGCAAATGCGTATACCGAATCCAGCACGGAATAAATTAAGGAGACTATTTCCCATCCACAAATTAGGACTATATGCGCTATTTAGTTAATATAAAGATAAAAAAACAGGATTCAGTAGTGAAAGTATTATATTTTTCTATGGTTAGCTACTGAACAGGATATTTAGCGTCATGTCTAGACAAAATAAGTAGATGTCTACAATTATTGTTGAAATCAAAGTGGGTTTCCCCCTGTGGTCTCCAGTGAATTGTTATAAACACACAATGCAATTACGTATATGCACTGTACATTGATGTGTTTACCAAGTGAATCTGCAGAGTTAAATTTATCTCTTCATAGGCAGTGTTTTCCTGGTGAGGAATGCACCAATGATAATTCTTCAACCGTGTCATTCGTGTCAATGCATACATTCGTAGGTTACCTATCTCATACGTGCTAGGAATTTACATTACGTTACGACCAGTAAATGCATCGTTTTATCATTTGCACAACCAGAGAGATGAATGAGCGTTGCATACGTAAAAGTAAGAATGAATAATAATAATTGTGTGATGGTGACTCAATCAAAGCAGCATCTTCATCCCAGGGTTCTACCCAGAGTGGTACATAAGTCGATTGTTGTTTGCCACGCAAGCGTATACACTCACAGATTCAACCCTAGAGGGTAGTTCATAAATCCGGCTTGATGTCATCTGGATCAGCAAGGTGTATATAATTCCATTTTATATCAACAATCATCATTCATTTTTATTAAGATTATCACTTTACAACAACCACAGAACTGCATTTTTCTTCAAAACTCTCAAACAAAAAGCATGTCTTTAAGAACAAGTCATAAAAGTGTCTGTATTATTGACAGAATTGAATTGTATGTATGATAGTCAGTTGATTACGGCGAATCATCGTAGGACTGACTATTTCTCTCTCTCTCTCTCTTTCTGAATTTATTTTTTTCTTGCGTTTCAAATCTCACTTCCAACATTTTCGTATCGTGTAATTTGTATACAATAAAAACATTTTTATAGCTTTCCTCTCATCTTTCTCTTTTCATTATGTTTATCTCTACACACATTCTCTGTTGTACTTTTGAATATTATAAAGTGAAATACAGCATAAATAATAAAATAATGTGTAGGTATGCAGGGACTACTGATAAATAAATAGGAAGTTAAACATTTGGCTGATGATAATATGCAGATTTACTTTAATATAACTGTCAGTCTTGTTCATCTTTCTTGTCACTTTTATTGCAATTTCATACAATCGTATTCACTCAAGTCACAGCTTGAAGTTGACTTAACATGAAAAACTTTACATAGTCGTCATCATCGTCTCTCCACACTCCGCTCTCCACTTCTACGTCTGCTTCTGCCTTCTGTTGTCGTTTTTGTATGAATTTGTGATCGGCAACTATAAAATGCGTTATCAATTATATGGCTTGATCATATTCTTAATGTGACTAAAGCCACTTTGGATCAACTTGTTTTTTTATTATCCTTTTTGCATGTGTGATAACCAGATCAAAATACTTGAATTTTATTGGAGTAACATACAAACTTATCGCGCGATTCATACATACCTAAAAATGATAAATGACGAATTGTGAAAAAGAGCCAAAAAACTTCTGAGAACGATCAAGTTTAAGTCGAGAAAGAATGGCAACTGACAACTGAAAATTTTAAGGAAGGATGACGACGTTGTTGTTGATGATGATGATGATTTAATTGTATTGACGAATGTATGGTTTTGATTGTTCGTAGATGAATTTGTTAATAGTCTATATTGCCTCATCTTTCTTAAAAGGTCATCTTTTGCCCTGTCATCAAATGTGTAATCAAATCCCATAAAATTTCAACTTATCTCAGGTTTCCTGCATATCTAAACACATACAATTTGTTTTTATTGTGCGCTATTCCTAACTCTGGACTATTTTTAATAAATTATTTCGATCGTAAAATCAATCCAAATTTGACTAGTTTTATTTTATTTTGTCCCAGATTGAGAATAAACTGAATTCACATAAAATCGTCAATTAAGAGGTCCATTTTCACCACCACCACCACCATACTTAAGCTATACACTGATTCAAGAGAGAACTGAATATTCAACGGGTACGTGGTGGTACGTGGTTTTTGTTCTAAGAGAGACTCATTTATTTGACATTTGACAGAGAGTGACTGAACTGTAGGTGGATAAAATGACCATATTACTATTTATCGAACCATAATCGTCAAGTGTATTGCAGAGGCAAGTGACCATACATGTCAATTCACTTATTACCGACAATAATATAAGCGCATTGGCGTTCAATACAGTAAATTGGCCTTTCTGCTTAGATAATACGTTCATGCATGCACAACAGCTCACTCGACTTCAGCAAATGAGATTAGTGGCACAACATAAAAAAATTTAAGACTCACAGTGTTATATGTTGTCCGAAATTTATGTGGGTGTGGAATGAAATCACGGATGTCAGAATAACACCGATACTATTTCATTGCTTATTGAAGATAATGACCAAGTAGGGTTGGCTCTTTATTTGTTTCCGCCCAAGAAAATCAATAAAAAATATTGGGACATAAAAATACAAACTCAAATTGATGAAACTTTCATGATTGATTTGATACAATATGTTTGCAAAGTGGTTTGTAGTTATACAATGATGGTCGATAATGATCACCATGTCCTGTGTAGAGACACATTGTTTTCATATTTTGAGCATTTTGACGTTGTCGTCGTTTTGTGCATTGTGTCAACTGTCAATTTTTCCACCATTATTGTGGTATGTTGCTGAAGTAGTCACATTTTTCTAGTTAATAAGCATGGAGTTTCAAACAGTTTTTTCACCCTATCAAAATGGCGGAAAACATGATACACACAATGCACAGGCTTTTTTATTTCTCTTCAAATAAATAATCCTGACACCTTTTGCAACAAATAGAATCTCCACGATTACAAAGCAAAACGGCAATAAAAGAACATGTGCAGGTGAGAAGTACTTTACTCTCTCTCCCTCTCTGTGCATTTTGATAATACAGCAATTCATTTCGTGATGATAAAGTAAAAACTGTTAGCATGAACATTGCATTGTGTAAAAACACATTCACTTTAATGGGATGACGCGTATAAATTCATTTATTTTTTTGTGTGCACACAACTACATAACGCACACACCGTTTAAATACACATTAACACGCTAGTTCTTTTTTTGTGCAAAAAATAGACAATGAGGGGAACGCACACACGCTGCACAGTAGAGAAGATTGATTGAAAGATAAGACAACAACCATTTTCCCAAATACCCCTAATGGGATTCATGCAGCAGTAATGGATGAGGAAAGTGTAATGCTAAATAATAACATGAATACCTCGCTTTTACCTGAAATAATACTGGTGGTGTATGAGTTCTCGATATATGGGCTGGGGCTTATAGCTTTTACATACATCGTTCCCTATAATTGAGACTCTATTAATACCGTGAGGTGTTTTCACCATGTATCTGATAGAATATGTGTAGCAGTTTTAAAATATTTTTCACAGCTTTTTACTTCGTTAAAGATAGCGACTCTGAAATAAAACATCACAAAAGGCATATGAACATGCTCAGTAAATCTAGCTACCAGTGTAGTTGTACTCACAAAGCAGAATGCAAGACATTCGTGTTGATGATGATGTGCCATGTTTACTGTGCGTCTGTGTACTGTGTGCACTCAGCGTTTTTTTCATCGAATGTTTCTAATAAAACTCCCTTCACTTTAAAACAAGGAGTGAAATTCCCGATTCCCGACTGTTACACATAGTTTCACCCTATCTGTAAAGCTTTTGTAGCCTTATAAATGATAGTTATTGCAATCATTTGGTCCATTATTATCTAGTCCACTGAAAATATTTTCAAAATTGGTGCTGTCGTTAGGTAAGAATGTATTTTGAGTTAATTTAATTTTTATAGTTCTATCTACTTGAGTGACGATTTACAAAAAAACGGTAATATTTTAGGAGGCAGAATTTTTGTAATGCTTCGATTTTTATCGATGCTTCTTAGACATGCAAATAATTCATTGAAACAGAACAATGGATTCCCTTACCACCGTATATAAATTGCCTCTAAAAGTTAGAAGAAATTGTGTGCATGTAAATAAGTTTTTTTTGCAGCGTAGCACTCGTAGCAGCATATACATTCATACAAACTTTGTTTTTTGACTGCCAAAGTTTCCCCGAAGAAAGAAAAACTTGTGTTTGTTGTTATTAACCCACGAAGAGAGAAAGACGGAGCGAGAGAGGGAGAAGTAATATAAATAAATAAAGGAGGAAAAAATGAATGTTCCAGAATGATAAGACAGGGCAATAGTCGTAAGTTAAAACCATGTGAAATACCATTTCATTCCAGCGTAGATGTGGCCGTTAAAGCAGTTAGAAAATGCACAAAGTCAGCATTTAGAAGTTGTAAAAGAAATGTGGCAAAAGTGCATCACGTCGTCTGGTTGACATTTTATCCTCTGGTGAAGTTATATATGTGTGTGAGGAAGCATGTGCCAGCAAGTAAATTGCCTAGAAAAAAGCATAATAACATCAGTTACTCACTTTATACTCCCTTTTACTTTATTTCTTGTTGCCTGTTAACTAACTAACGAGCTTCGCTTGTTTTAAACTTGTGAAAAGAGCAAACGCAAGCTCTTCCCCGACGACTTGAATTTTTTAGTTTGGGCTGTTGCGCAAGGCTCAACACTATACATATAAAAGACGGGAAAAAGGAGGAGGAAAAAAGAGGTTGACAACAACATGGATTCATCCGAAAAAGAAACATACGCGCTCAGGAAAAGTGGCTCATGTACACTTTCTATGTGTCTAGATAGCTGAATCTTATTAAAGTGCACATAGGTACATAAATAAACAGCTCATAATGCCAGACCAATAGCATTAGTTTCATTTTGTACATTTCTAGAGAGAAAATATGACTCAACTCCTTTCCTGACGCGACAACACCACCAGTTAGTGCTGCTAAAAGTAATAATGTAAGTTGGGATGATGATGGTGATGGGACAACTGAAGAAACACAGAAGCAATAATAAAAGCCATTCTTCAATAGGGAATGTGCGAATATGTAAATACGACATAAAATAAGATTCCCAAACGTCTTTTCGATTATACTGAAAGGCAATTTGATGGAGGCATTTACCAATCTTCAAAGATGCTTACTAGAGTCATTTTTTTAATTTTTTCTTTTTTGATGATGATAGCCCACTTTTTATTTATCAAATGTGTTGGTAGTAGTGGTAGTAGTAGAGACCGAGGGAAAAATAGAATTGCATTCATTTCTAAGCGAAATAAAAATATGCATATTTTGCTGCTGGTGCAGCAGCAGCAGTTGTCATCGTCGTCAACATGAAATTCACGGTGACAGTGAAAACTTTTTATGCTCGATACAATATGTTATTGCGCACAAAATGAGCGCTTTAAGGCACGTATCTTCAGTTCTTTCTTGTTTATTGAAGTTTTTTCTTGGCTTGATTTCATTGCACTGCTCATCAGAAATGACTGTGATGATGGCGATGCGGAAAATGAGAATAAGCAGGTATTTGATGTGCTTCCCTGGTTGTCTGCATTCAAGCATGCATGTGCTCCGCAATGTACAGGAAGTAAATGACATAATATGCTGAGCTGTTGTCTGTTATTTTCGTTGGGGATGAATAGGTTTGTTTTTGGTGAGAGATCATGTAGAAGAAGGTTTGAGGTTTTTCTATGTCTGTGGTTTATTTATGGACGAGTGATTCAAGCCGTCATCAAGGATAAAAAGACACGTCGTTTGAGAATCATTTTAAAAATAAAGCGAGCAATTCAGAGCACCATGAATGTGGAGAAAGGAAAATATATTTTCTGATTTTTAAAAATGTTTTGATACGCAGCGGCGATGCCGACACTGATCCCATTGATTTTTCTTATGGTTTGCCTTAAAAAGCAAAGTCCCGATACTTTATCTTCTAATTGGGCGAGATTTCTTTTTTAGATGAACACACATCCCCCACAATTGAAATAGGCACTTCTACGTGCGTTTAAACGTTGTCGCCAAACTTCACACAAAGTAATGAACGTGTACGTTGCATTTTGACAAGAGTGTATCTTCCTACCCCGGGAAAGAGATACCGTGTAGCTAATGACTAACAAACGGAAACGGGATCCCGTCCCGTATGGTAAACATACTGTACTTATTTCAAAATGAGTCTTAAGTTTCTAAAGTAGTCATTTTTATTCGTATATGGAATTCGTAATTGTATTTTTGTTCTTGGTAAGTAGCTTGATAACATGGTTGTCAACTTTTATGCATGACTGGGTTTCAAAGATGACGGCAAACAAAAATTGACTTTTCTCCTATTTCGAGTTTCTCTCTCTCTCTCTCTACATAATGATGTAGAAACATGACGATTTCACATTTTCAGTGGTAGAACATACTAGTTGGTTTTAATGGTTAAATATATCGTCATTAGGTATTATATGGGTTGTTACAAATGTGAGAATTACATGTTCTGTTGACTGTCCCCAAATGAATTTCTGCTAGCCAATAAGTGCCGCCCAAAAAATGTAGTCTGTGAACTAAAATGTGAAAAGTTTCGATTTCTTTCGTTAACCAATAGTAGATTAGAAAATGCCGGATAATTAAAAAATACTCTCGGGGATCAAATGACTGAAACTGTTGTGTGTAGCTGTCATTGCCGCTTCACCCTTTTCTCTTCTCGTTTACTTCTTTTTCAATGTGACTGTAATAATTACAGAGAGTTGGCAAGCTTTTTTGAGGCTGCTGGTTAAAGGCCTTATAAATCTACACTCCACTGCGAGGCTTCATGTTGCATGAACATGTTTTATCAAATTTTAACAGACCTTTTTTTACTGATGTATTTAACCCTTTTGGCGTCTTTTGCCAGTCGTTCTATTCATGAGCAAGAGCGCGCTGCGCTGAAGTATCAAGTTTCACAGCTTAAACGATACATTTCCCCATTAAAACTATTTTTGAAGGATGATTGTACTGGTAATGTTGAATTCTTACTTGAGAGTTTTTGCGTTAATTAACTTGATTATGACCAATTTGTAGTGGAAATTTTTCATATCTATGATAATGGCAGTTTTTGATTGCCACCATGATGGTGGTAGCCAGTAGATATGATCGTCTCACTAGCAAAACATCATAAACATTTTTCTACTGTTCATGTACTTGCTTTCGTCGTCATAAGATGGTAAATTGAGATATTTTGCACAAAATATTACCAATTTTTATTTGCTATTTTGCATAAAAATTGAAGATTTAGCTTGAAAATTGTGTGTCAATCAAACTTATTAAATTTTACGAATGGTTGTTTTTTTTTACGAATGTGCTCTCCTACAACCAAGTTTTGTGCTCTCAAGTTTTTATGGATTTTAGCTTATTTGACTTCGACCGTACAGTTACTTACATACTATTAGTATCTCTATATAGCAAATATAGTGAGTGCATATTTTCAGTTAGAGCTGTGTGTATTGAGATATCTAGCGATGAAGACAAGCAACGCAGGCGACCACCCACAGGTTCGATGAATATTAGCGAATCATTAAAACAAGAAATTCTTCATTCAAAAAGGAATATCCTGCAGTCGATCGCAATGAACATTAGTAGTCGCAGTCGTCAGAGAACATGTGAAGAGTAACCAGGCACAGCAAAAACTGCTGTATATTATGATTATTATTGTGTACATTATTACTCGACTTGACTACCTTTAGTGCACACAACACACGAAATAATGTTTGCTGATACCGGATTTAGCTGCTATTTGTCTTTCTCAAAGCCATTACGAAGACGTCATGTTTTGCCTACATTTTCGCTATTTTATGGTGATACTTCTTCTTCTTCGTCAGTCACAGTCAGATTTGAGGAGGTAAATGCAATCAAAATATTCACATATTGATGTAAAAACAGTTTGCCTTCATCGCTTTATTTTGACTCCACTTCTGTTGGGATATTAGTGGTAGTGCAATTTTTTTACAGAGACGGGTATCGTATCACGTGTCCAATAGCACAAATGTATAATATGTATTTTTGAATCTTCTAGATAAGTCACGACTTGTTTAAACAAATCGCACTTTTTATTAGGCATGTAGGTATCAGCTATACACTCAAATAATAGCGTTTCTTTTTTCTCGATATGCCTTTATGGGTGTTCTTTGAAACTGCATTTTAACGATAATAGGAGTCATGTTTAGGGATCCAAAATGATCGTTAAAATTGTTGTGTAATGACATTCGATCGTTCATATGAGTAAAAGGGAATTGGACATGAAATGAATCAAAAATATTTTTGTCCTTATAAAGTACATAATGTAGCTAATGTAGCTAGTTTTTGTACTGTATGGGTGGTGTGTTTTTTCGTTGTAGAAAACAGTTGTGTCTACATAATTTTTTTTTACAGATCGTTGTTGCATATTTACAAGAGAAAACAACATTTTAAAATGTTGACACAAAAACTTCGGCAACTTTAAGTAGTTAATCACATTTAATGACAGCTTTTTGCAAATATTTTGACTATTCATGTATAAAAGTAATCGTAAAAATGGTTTAATTTATTCTTCGATGTAGGTATATTGTTTTTTAACACGTTACCCATAATCCGCTGCGTTTGTCGGTGATTTGGCATATATACTTGCACAAGCTTGTGTAGGGGATCATGATGATGATGATGAATTCTGACTACAAATATCAAGACAATCTAAATGCTAATATGATACGGTCATCGTTATGATGTGTAAACAAGAAAAGACGTGATTTCCCCGCCAATTCCGGCGGTGCCGCTGCATATTTGATGCATTTATCTCTTCTCTATCTCCCTTTTCCCGTGTATGTGTTGATGTTGGTGACTTTAGTATCAACTAGGCAGAATCATGCACAGAGGATACACATCTACGCCTGTATACAACGGTAGTGCCCCGTAAAACCTGAAAGAGTTTAGGAGGATTTTACGCAATTTCAGTGGGTTCTTCTATTGTGACATAACTACCCTTTATATGCAGTAAAGCTGGAATGTAAAGTGACGTCGTCGTCGATGATGATGTTGGAAAACGTGTGTGTGTTGTTTCTAGAGTCAGGGAAATAGAGTAACGTACACGATAATTTGGATGATCTGACGATCCACTTCAAGGCAACAATGTACTGAGGCTTTAAAGTTATATATAAAGACTACCCATAAATGCATTGTCTGTTGATATGTCCTATCTTGCTGTTACTTCTGCTTCCACTCTCCATAATACATTTGACGACGTGTGTGGAGTGTACGCCAAAGGGACTGAACACAGTCAAGGAAGAAGTTACTTTGGTTGCCGGCTGTAAATGATAAAGGTTTATATTATGACTGAAACTATAACTCTCTCACTCTCAGCAGCACCGAATAACGCTCAAATAACAACCCCTTTCATTGCTCATTCGTTGATTCAAAGAAGTAGAAAAAGATGTAAAAGATGTAAAGCAGAAGCTAAGCCCATTATATAGCTCCCGCAGTGTAGAGAGTCGTACCATGTATGAATGCAATCACGATATAACGCGATATGCTTCTTTCTTGCCAACCATACAGTAAACAGAAATGTATTGCTGAGTTTGAAACCAAAAATAAGAGTTTTAGCTGTCTATTGACATTTGTCTTGGTTCATTTTATGTCCCTTCATCATTGTTTTATTACCTTGGAGGGTCAAGTTGAGTCAAGTTCCTTTTAGCCACAAGAAAATCCTTAGGTTGGTTTTGTTTGTGCATGCGTATATGGATTTATGTTACCAGCTATGTTGTTTTTGCTTAAAAGGGGGTAATGTTTATATGCCTATCCGAATATACCGAGTGCACAAACTGTACACACCAAAACGCTACTGTGGAAAGTGTAACTTTTTCTCTCCTGATACTGCTCACCGAAGAGTTTTTTTATCCTTTTGCAGTTGAAAAAGATTTTTTGCTTCACACGATGTTTTTTCTTATTTGGAGCTTGGGGAATTGGGGTATTTTTTGGATTCGGGTAATCCAGCCAAGTGAAATGGTATATTTTACAGTCTCGTCGTGGTGAATGTGGACTGTTACATTTTACGGCGTGATATATGGAGTAAAATGGTACAACGTTGTTTGTGAGATTTTGATGCTTGTCTTAACTTGCCACAAACGCGATGAAATGCTGAGGATAATGTACTGTTATACGGTAGTTTTGCTTATTTGGCAAAAATGTTTTTTAAAATTAGGCGTTTTCATGATTCATCAAATACCTTCTCCTTGTCTATTTTGTATCCATTTTTGATGGACGGAAAATGACAGCTACAGCTAGTAAGTATATCTTTTGAAAAATATCAGTAAATAATCTTTCTGTTACTATGTGACGTTCATGCCACTGTGAACAACGTATCGACCCCGAAAAAAGTGTCCGTGTTGCTAAGAAGCGTGCAATCGTAAGCAAACTGCGTGGCAGACAAAAACATCCATCGCTTGCATGGGAGAGGAGGAGAGGAAGCAGGAAGAAAAAAGTAAAATGCAGCAATAAGGACAACGGAAATGACATACCCGGTAATTTCAAATCGAGTCGAGACTCGAGACCGTCTTAGAAAACACCATTTCTTGGTCAGGGAGTACTAAGCTCGTGAAAACCTTTTCGTAAATGGCTCGTCATACCACTAAAACCTAAAACTCGTACAATACTGCTGCATGGTATATGTTGTATGGGTATTACCAAACCCCTACTATGTCCCATTTGTTTTTTTTCAAAAGCCTTTCTCATACAACCAGCTATCATCTCTCGACTCATGTGTTTGTGGCTTATTATTTAAGTTAAAATCGTCCTCGGTTTATAGTATAACTAAAAGTAATATAAACGAAAAAGAAAGTTAAAAGCCATTCTTAGGGCATAGACATGGGCATTAGGAATAGACAAAATTGCCCTTTGGTATATGTAATGATTGTTCTCATCCTCTATGAAACAGTATTATTTTCCCTCGTCATTAGCAACAAAGGTGTACTGGTGACTGGTAGCGTACGAAAAATGGAACAGTACAGTACTAGTACTACTATGCGGTATAATAAGATGATACTGTCGAGGTTAGATGTAAATTTTTTCCATGTCAGGTTTAAAATGTATCTGGTTATATACGGTATTGTACGGTGGTGAAAGCATATAAAATGGCAACTAACAAAAGAGCATAATCTATCCACTTAGTTGAGAGTTGAGATAAAAAGAAACGAAGAAGAAACACTGGAGAGAGACAGAGAGGGAGAAAGTGAAACTCATTTTCTTGAAAAGTTTTCGTTCAACGCAAATGTTCCCAGGGAAAATGGGAAATGGAGACTGGGAATGGAATGAAATGGCTGTTAGTATGAGCAAGAAGAGAAAATGCTAATATTCATTCGTTCCATTGCAGTTCCAAGCACATTATGTCCATAAGAATGGAAGATGAACAAGACACAAAAAAGGAAAGTAGAGAGAAAAAAGGATCTTTCAAGCATACATCCTGTGTGATCTTTTACCCCTCGAAACGCTATTTTATCCACTGTTAGAATGGAATTTTACTCGTTTTTCCTTTAATAAATCTATATACATTCCCACTAAGTTTCTCTAGTTTTCAGTTTGGCCGACTCTTTTTCGGTTATCTTCATTCTTTTGGACTCTTTTTTCTAAATGCGGACCTCAAGACTGGAATAGTAATGGAAGTAGAGTAATGTGCCCATACAAAAGGAAAAGGGCAGCTTGAGCAGTTTTTTCTGTAATATCTGTCCATTGGGCCATATATCAGAACATATACGTACGGGATATACATATATTCCTCGTGCAAGTTTCTTGTTTTCTCAGCTTCAACAACTAAATGCTCTTAAAGCTACTTATGAACTGCTCTAATCTGTGGAGAAAAACTGTGTGCTCGGAATAAAGAAAATAGATAGTTTAACAAAGAAGCCAAAAAAACTTTCTTTTTCTCTCTTTCCCTTGTGTTTGATAGTCAGGGTTTATCCACTTTCGTCCTTTTATTTTCATTGTGTCCCTTTCGTCATTCTTTGCTTCGTAATCGTAGCTTTGAGAATTAAAAACGGAGACAAGAAGAGTCAAGTAAGAAAATATATAATTTTGGTTGATTTTTGCGTATCTTCTGTTGTCAAGAAGTAGAGCACTTCTGATACTTTCTCATATGGCGAATGAAAATGTGATAGATGACAGAATAAAATTCCGTTTCAGCTTCATTGTTACGTTCTGGCTCCAACTTTTTTTTGCTTATTAAGCTTTAGGAAATTCCATTAAAAAGATGGCGTGTGTATAATATATAATTCGTTTTGTTCTCCATTAATGTCATCTCTTTTTGTATATGAAATTACATGATTATAATATGTACGCAGTACTAGCACAGTTTTGTCATTTGCTCCCTTTAGTTGCGTAGAAGAAACTGATACGGGCGGTTTATTTAAGACATACATCACACAACAATTTTATTCCCCAAAACTGCTCTAGTATTCCATTACAGTGGTCGTTTGACTTGATATAAAAGACAGAAATGTTGTGCATTTAGAAAGTAAGTTAGTTGAAAAGAAGCAGAGAGCGAGAGAGAGATGGAAAGTTATTTTAGCAGAAAGTAATTTTAAATTGCAACGACTGCTACTACGCTATACTGTTTATACGGAAATAAACGTCATTTTGTGTATGAGAAGAACATAAGTATGTAAATGACTTGGAAAGAGAGAGAGAGAGAGGGAACACTATAACCATTGGGTGTACCTATATTGTAGATTGTAGGTATCCACTGTATATAGTTCTATTTAAAAAGGACGCAACTGCACTGTGGTTTGTATTTTATGGCTTTTCCTTTCACTGCCCATCAGGTCGTTAGTGCCATCAAAGAAAATACATTCATTCATTTACTTCTAGATATTACTACATTTATTATTATTATTATTTTTCACGATGATGCCAACACAGCAGTATATACGACGTTCTTTCCTACCCTATCGTATCGTATTCAATAAAGCCTACTGGTAAGCGTGTAGTATAAGTGCGCGTATAAGAAGGCCTAGCATCGACCGTAATATAAAACATCACAGGCATACCAAAGACATCAAAAGTTTTCACATCATTTTACTCCCGGAAAGTAGACTAATTTTTCATTCTTAATGGCTTGATATCAGTTTCATTCCCGATATGAACAGCGCTCGAATTGTTGTGCACGGGGGTATCTGCTGTGTGAAAGAGGAGGGAGTCATAACTGCATATAAGCACGTCATGCATTACGTTACTCCAATAGTAATATATATCTGCTGTGGGTAAGTAAACGTCTTGTTCTTCTTCAGAGAGTTGTTACATTTTCCTTCTTGGTTGCTTCACCCAAGGAAGGCCAGAGAGTTTTTCCTCCATCAGTTACGACCAACTAAATGGCAGAAACAGGCATTCGTAATCGTAATTTATTCGACACTAACGGTCAATTAAGGCACACGGCTGGTGCTCATATCGGGAAAAAGTAAATGTGAACAGGCTTTAATGTGTATTCTCCATACCACTGCACCACAACTGCAGTAGTAGAGAATATATATGAAATATAAAGATGTATACTAATAGCAGCAGTGAGATTGAGAGGGAGAAAAGCAGAGATAAATTGAGTAGACAGTATTACAGTACGGCCACAGAGAAGCTGTATAAACAAATATAAAGCCTTCTTCCTCCCATATCATCATCTTCATCATGATCATTCGGTGTGGAAGCCATTTTCCCTAGAAAATCGGTCTCCTACAGCCCACTACTCTTTTCATACCAATTTTTGTTTTACTATCTTATGCAGTTAGTATTCAAGCACAACTCTGGTGTGTTTACTTTCATTTTACACTCCCTCTCTCTAAAAAAAATCTACCGTATTGCTTACTCAGTTCACGCTTTCCACTTGATCTCTTCCGTAAGGGGGTATACTTCCTTCTGTAGCACCGCTTATAATAACCATTTTCGGGGTAGCAAGTTAGAATAATAATGAGTTGAATGGAGAGGCGCGCAGCTTCTCTTCCTTTTTCAAAATGTGAACGTATATGTAAAGTGTGCTTGCAGGTTACACTGAAGTGATCAAACCGAAAGCGAAACTCGGAATAAACCAAAATGAAAACTTCGTTGTGTCTTGTCTGCGTTGGAAAAGGTTTATGACAACCGTGTAATGGATAAAACTCGAACACTCGACAAGACATTATACGAAAGTAAAAGTAGTATTAGTCAGTTAAATATACACTTTTAAATAGAGAAAGGAAAGCAACGCCCTTCCCTAGTGCTTCGGAAAGCATTGATTACAAAAAGTTTTATTGTTTATTTATGTTTTGTTGTGTTGTCATTTCCCTTACTTGATTATGTCAGAATTAAATTTTTATGAATTTTAAAATATTGTTAGACAGCAAGTCTCTCGTGAATTTAAAGGGATGTTTGGTCGTCCAAAACCAAGCAGGGAGCTGAGACGGTTTGGATGAAATAATATTGTACTATAATTACTTCATGTACATAACTTCTCGAACGAGTGCTGCATGCTACTTGAAAGCGAATTCTTTATGAACTCGGCTAGCACTAGGGCCTGCCTCCATGTAAAAATGGCACTAGTTTAATGAGTTGGAAAGCATTGAGTCGAGTCAGTGTTTGTAGGCAAGTTCTTTTACATGTGAGTTTGTGTGCTCCAGGAAAGCTCTTTAGGGATGCAAGATGAGAAAACTCATTTCAAACTACCATCCAATCCTCAATCTCCCACTTGATTCATGGGGTATATGACTATCATCAGTAGAAGCTTCTCTCTCTCTCTCTCTACAGCCTTCCAAGTTTGTACGACGGTGTGGTACTTTACCTTATTATATCACAACATATACATCAGCAGGTCGACGGGCGAAAGTTGCTTTTTTCCTCTCATAAAGCAGTAATATTAGGTATATAAATCTAGCAATCTAAAGCACATATTTGATACTTATGAACTAGTAGGGATCCATGAGTGCCTTTATTACTTATAACCGAAAAACGGAGATGGTAAGTGTGAGTGCTTGCTCATACTCGAAAACTTTTTTTTCTTCAAAAAATTGCCTGCCCGTTTTTCACTTTTTTCTCTGGCTATATCTCCTTCAGACCAACGATGACGGTTTAGAAATAAGAATGAGAGTGGGAAAAATCTTGAATGTCGGCAATTTTGCTCTTGTACCCTTACAAGAATTTTCATAATAGCCTCTTTCTCATTCTTGTACTTCGCATACTTTGCCATCATATCATACATAGAACATGCACACAAAGTCAGAAAGTTGAAGGAAAAGAGAATGGTGGTTAGTCCGGAATATATACAGCATTAGACTTGTATGGTATGCTGTTATACGGTTGCTGCTTCTGATTCCGGTTTTTTGAGGAGCAGCAGCAGTGGTGATGGTGGTTGTAGTGATATGACATGGGAGCAGATGCTACCGACCAGACATTCATAACATCATATGGAATGAAAGAAATAGTCAGGCCAAGTGAGTGTAGGAGGCAGAAAGCGGAGCATTAGATTATATCGTATGAGCACTTTTTACATGTATAAAAAACTCACTTCACTCTACTCAAAGCTACTACTAGACGTCAATGGACGGTCGTCAGAAGAAAAATGTTCACTCAAAAATATGAAGACTGGAGAGAGGAAGAGGCTCTATGGATGAAATAGATGGTGGAAAGAATAGATGAATGAGCTTTGAGATGGGTTGTTTCTCAAAAGAGTGGCATTATACCCTTAGGAGGAATATTGGACTCTAGAGAGCCATCCAAACACATGAGATTAGCCGGTGAAATTTCCAAACTGTGTTCCTTTTCTCCTTTCTTTTTTCTTTTTGGAGTACTTGCTGTGTAAACAGACGGTAGAATGGCCGCAGCCACTCACACACACAAACACACACACACCGAATAACGCATATACTTCAGCAGAAGAAATTTTTGAAGAAAAATCTTCCAGCTTAGGCACATCCTTAAATTTGCTATCAGGCTTTATATCAAGTGTCAGCGCTGATACGTATGTGTGTGTAGTGTTAGTAGACGTTTAAATTTTGCTATGAGGTACCCAAAAGCACTTTGTTTTCTTAAAAGGTTCATAGTATACATTATATCTCGCAGTTTTCAATTCATGATGCATGTACTCATCTTCGTCGTAACTAGGTTTTCTTCGAAACGCTCTCCCGGAGTGAGTATGAGTAGCCTTGCAAAATGAGACTTTTTACTTTTCACCCAACATTCTGTATTTTGAGTACTCCGTGGCATGAAGTAATATTTTAAAAAAGGATTTTGAGTTACTACACTGAATATCTACATCTTGCTTTTGTTGATAAGTAGTTTTATCTTCAGATAGTGATCTCTATTCGAGCCATTTGGTCTATTTAGAAATAGTTGAGCTTCACATCAAAGCTGTTGGAAAATGGACGTGTGTACGGTCTTTTTTACAAAGTAGAATTTTTCATGAATACCTTATAAAACCCCATTCGTCAGCATCTTTGAGCCTGTTTACGATAAAGTAATGCCCAACTCAAAAGGAAAAGTATAACCAGAGTGACTGCTTCTCCGCGATCCAAAGGATACGTCGTCCAACACCGTGGAGAATGTTCGATACATTTTAGATGAAGAACGGAAGGAAAATTCTGTATTAATAACATTATTCAGAGAGCTTATTAATATGGAACGAAAAATTACCAGTTTACGTCGTACCGCGTCTGCTCACTCACAATTGCCAGTTTGCCCCACGATTGTCCGTCAACGCAGTAAATATGACAAGTTAAATTGGTAGTGGTGAAGTATAAAGGTAGCAATCATTGTTTATTTATCTGGGTAATATTGTATAACTTATTCCAGAGAGAATTCCTTCATATCATAATGATGAGAAAGTTACACTCATCTACTATTCATTCCTTCATTCCCTCATTGTCATCACATTTTGAGTTGATACGATTGAAACGGCAACACATACCACTCTCCTCTCCATATATCATAATGTACAATCACTTGTGCTTGAAGGTAGATATACGGGCAGGAAATTGCGAGTTTTTTGACAACTTTCTCTCTTCCCATCCGTGTACCAAAGAGAGAGAGAGAGAGAGAGATACGAGTCGGTTAGGTAGTAAATGCAGGAGATGTTCTAAAGAGGAAAACTTTAGCTAATGAAGGTTTTATACAAGCTATTCATACGATATCATCTTTTATATGAGCTCTTCACCGCCGTTGTCACGCAGAGATGGAGAGACAGAATAAGGCCCTTTTCCTCTGCATTATGGAATGCGTTGACAGTGCTTGCCAGTTGTTTTGTGAGCTTCACCAGGAAGAATGAAGACCACACACTCTTTTAGGACGATAATCGCTTTCCCCCTTCTACTCACTTTTCCAGTGGCACTCTAAATTCTTTGCATGGATTATTATGTCTTTCACAACAGCATACATATATCCATTTTATTCATCCACCAAGTACACGGTTCACATCCTATGAAAATACCTTTAGCCAAGTACAACGAAGCTGATGACGACGATGATCATGATAGGGTTGTTGTATGCACATGATAGAGTATTTATGTAACACGACTACCACACCACCACAATCGTTGCAAATAGTATTGTGTGTGTGTGTGTGTTTCATCTCCCAAGTTTTCTGTATGGTAAGTAGTGGGAGTGCTCTCATTCTCGTTGTTGTTCTGCTGCTGCGACTACTACCACCACTGCCACAACTGCCGCTGCTGTTGTTATAGACGTGTATTATTATTACTCCGAACAGTTCATGCTCTCTGGATCGGTTGTTTTGTGCGAACGTTAGGTAGTTTTTACGGGAAAATGTGGTTGTTCCATGAGTAAAAGAATCTACGTATATGGCCTGCCATTACTTCTCTTCTTTATAGCAGTTTGTGTTCCTTCTGTCGTATAAATATCCTGTTCCTGCCGAGATGTTCATATACACTCCATATAATATATAGCCCAATGTATACTTTTCTTCTCCATAAACATACATTACCATCCAAAATGGAATTAGCCTATTTGAAAAGATGGGTTTTCCGTCTAATGGAAAATTCTACTTTGTTTTTCCCATTCTATTTATGTATACTACATTAGCCATGAACAATGAGAAGGAGAAGAGAAAACTAAGAAAGAGTAGACCTCTTGCCAGAGAGAAAAACAGAATGTGTAGTAGCAGTAATGAACCTTCTCCTCTCGTATATTTATAGTTTGTTAAACTAAAAGTGGACACATTATATGCATATAAGAAGACGGGTTGACTGTGTACATATCTGGCCTCATCATCTTCATTGTCATTTCGTTTTGCATTAATATTATGGAAACCGATGTGAATGGCAGAGGAAGTTGTAGTTGCAGTCGTTTCAGATGACAAAAGTTATATGCATAACATCACATCAGAGAGGCATACATGTAAACGTACCTATCATTATTGTAATAACGAGATGCTTGCGGCAAGGCACAAAATGTCGTTTCATTATCTCTCAAGATGCTTTCAAGAGGAAAATGGTTGTTCCTGTAACTACTGCTTCTATATTGCTACGAGAAAACTCTTATACCCTTTCGTGTGTAATACTTAAATTTTGCGCCCTCTTTCTCTACTACCACTACTACAACTACTACTCTCTTTCTCGCTTGTCATCTAATACGATCAAAATGGCAGTCATCATCATCCTCGTCGTTATATTATCCTAAGACGGTATTCTGAAGCTGCATAAAGAATAAGTTTTGAATCGATAGCCCAGCTTTTCGAAGAAGTAGCAAAAATGCTTTTCCTCTTTAAACTACTTTAGTATTCATCCTCCTTTCATTTCATCATCCACTTGAGTGTGTATTTTGTGCAGAGAAAGTCAACTCCTTTTTCTTCGTCAGCAAAAGACTCACTTGGACTTGACAATATAGCGTCATGAAAGAGACACACACACAGTATAACACAAAGGTTGCTTTTCTACTTTTTCCAAACTTCAGAAATTGGCCTTTTCTATTATGAATAAATATTAGAATATAATATGGGCCGTGTAATACTTTCCCTTCTAGAATATCTCCATCATCGTCGTATGACACTATTCATGGTGATCTCCTTTCCCTGACTACAACATCTTTTTTGTGGAGGACGTCAGACGACGACATAGGACATACACGCAAAACATGAAGCTTTTGTCAGGGAAATGATGCATCATTTCTAATGCATAGAACTTCAAGTGGTTTCTAGTATCAGTAGTTATTGTAATGCATGAGAATGACGGGATGTTACCAGCATATAAGCAGATACAAACACAAGGAAAAGAGAAAGAGAGATGAGTCTTGAAAAAATAATTTTTGGTTTTCACCATGTGTGTATGTATGACTATATAATATCTATCATAATATGTAAAACACCCGGGTGAAATTGAGATTGCCACAACGCATGCTGTATGGGGGAAAGTGGTATTTATTTGTATTGAACCAAATACTTTCCTATGGAGGACTAGAAATCGGCAAAATAATACCGTAGCGCCACACAATGATGGGAAAGGAATGGTGTGACACGCCAAGCAGCGACAGCAGTTGAAAAAAGAGTAATCTTTACATCAATCCTTCATGTAGCAGTTCTTCATTCATTTTTCATCATAAATCAGAAGCAGTGGTGATGGCCATATTCCAAAACTCCAAACGCTTGTCAATGTTTCTTCGGAATGCTGTTGTAATACAGATATCACTGGCGTTATTTATTTTTTGTCTACTATTCTAGTCATACCCGGGCTGCTCAGAATACCATGGTACAATACACATTGGCAAAAGAAATAATGTAATTCATACACACCATGTGTATGGATGTTCTTTTTTATCCATTTACTACACCACACATGCCAACGTTACGTGCACTTTATCAGCAACTGCCATATTATATGGCAAACATCCATAATGTACAAGTTGATTTTTTATACGTACTAGTACAGTTTGTGTACGGCATGGGAGGAAAATACATTGGAAATATTGTGAAACTATTATGGTGTTATTACTGCTAGTACATCGGAGAAAGAAAAGTATTTTTATTGATGTGGTTGTGTACGTTACAGGAATCAGGAAAGGTATTAGATCATCATTTTTGGTAATAATCCAGGCTTGGACGACGACGACGATGACTACAGTGGCGCTGCTCATAGCACGACCACTGTGTAGTATGAAACGCTTGATGAGCAGACAGAAACAGAGAGAAGTCATACATTTTACCTTGACTTTCTTCCTCTCCCTTTCTCTCGAAAACGGCACAGTAGCTCAAGACATGACGAGCAATTTTTTCTGGTTTTTTGAAATGAGGCGAAGAACGAGAAAATCATATATCGAAAACGGAGAGCGAACTTTTAATAAAACTCATAAAGTGCCAACCACGCTAGCCATAAATTGTAATCCAAAAAGGTCATAGTCATAACTCACTCACTCAAGCTCAGTGAAGCGTTAAGTAAAATGTAAGTTAAGGGGTATAAAGAGACTATACAGAGTTTATAGTTAATAGTCGTATATATTTGTTATGTGAGGAGATCTGGGAGGGAGGAGAGGGAAGAAGAAAAAATAGAAAAGTAGTTTGTCGAATAGAAAAGAAGGCAATCTTACTATCTACTGGGAAAAGCATGAAAGCAATAGTAATGGTGGCATAGTCGTTATAGAACAAGTAGTAAGAAAAGAAGTAGTAGTCTTAAGATGCTGATAAATCGAAAATCGAACAGGAAGAAAGGCAATCCCTAGACCCATTCTGAATGGGAGTCTCCAACCATTTTCCATTTGCTATACGAGCTACTTTTTCCCTCGTTTTCTTTTCACACACATACACACACACCGCCAGCAAGGGAAAAAGGAGAGAGAGAGGGAGATATGGTGAAAGAAGAGGAAAAAGGGAAAAAGTTGGTCTGACTGATCCAAAAAGCCAAAGTAATGGCTCCAGAAAAAGAGCTTTAGTGAAAATGGTTGAAAAGAAAGTTAAAGGGAAAACACAGAGAAATCTAACTGTTTATATGTGCAACTTGCCGTACTTTTCCTTTCTCTATAGCTTTCTATATTGCCCATAATAATACTAGCGACTACTATTCCATGAGGCTACGGCTGTAGATATTCATTCCGCGACGACGACTACTTTTCTCCATCGCCGTTTCCATTCTAACAAATATATCAGCAGTAGTAGTAGTAGTAAGCAAATGGTAGTAGTTGTACAGTTTCTTCAGCTTCAAGAAGCAGCGTGGAAATGACGCGATTCGCCATCATCCATGTGCACGTAAGATATCTCTCATGTTACAACGTTTTCTTTTTTCTCTCCCGTCGGCAAGTTAAACATACAGTGAGAGAGAGAAAGAGCCTCCACGACTACGACTAGTGTGGTGTAAGCAATACCAGAAGGGCTACTACAAGGTGGGTATAATAATATATAAACCATTCAAAGTTACTCTAACTTGTCCCATTCCCACTTAGAAAGAAAACTAAATTTCATTTTCTCTTTTTTTACCCGAACTACTTCTCTTCTGCACACTGCTTGCTTTGCTGTGTGCCGGTTGGCTGGTTGTTGAGGCTATAGAGTAGGCAGTTTAAGGCTATTATACGTATTATGTATGTACACAATACACATGGCAAACGACTTTTTGTGAGAGATTGGAAAGTAGTAGTTGAAGCAGTAAGAGGAAAATGTTCAAGGCAGTAATCGTTACAAGTGTAGTCTGCAAGTGGCATTTTGAAAAGGAAAGTAGACGGAGAAAATGTTTTTTCTTCCTAAGACTTGCACGGCTATACAGATAGCTTACGGCTGTTCCAAAAAGGTAGATTATACTTTCAGACGAGAAAATTTATCCGGACAGGAATTGCTAGCTCATGCCTAATACATTATTACGGTTTACAGCGGGATATAGGAAAGAAGTGGCTGTGTGCGAGTGTGTAGAAGTTTGTACCCGCTTGCATGACCATAGAAGTAGCATTCGTAATGGCAAGAGCAACTATTTTCCATTGCATTGCCAAAAGTACTATATATACAACACATTTCACATTATCCACTGGTTCGTTTTCAGAATGAAAATACTCACTATACGACGCTGATAGTTACCGCGTACAATTTTCTACGAGCCGTGCAATGATGATGGCGGTATGTGTATAAATACAACGGGGAACTGTGTAGTAAGCAGGAAAAATGAGCCTCTTCATCACATTCAATGATCATGACCATGATGATCTTCAATTGACTTTGGCCAAACTGGCTGGAAACATTGGAAAATTGGGAAAAACTAGCGCACCATTTCCTCTACTCCTTTTTTACTCGAGGTGTATAGCGTATCTAAATGCGAAACTGCTACTACTATATTCTCTCACTGTTCTTTAACTTCGCTCATTATGTCCGTTACATCAATTTCCTATAAGAAATAGGACCTACACCAGTTTTGTCCTATGTGTAGTATTAGCTCTTTCTCTTTCCCTGTATCTACGTGTACATGAGTTCATATTAGAAATGACGAGCAAAAAGGAAATCAAGGAAAACTGAAAAGGAGGAGAAAAAAGTGAGAGAGTAGAAGAAAAGTAATGGAAGTAGTAATAGTAATGGCGGCTGTAATAAAAGAGCTTTGCCAAAAACGAATTACGGGAGTAACTGCGATAAATATGTATCCACACGTATACAAATATACAGCCAGGAAACATACTCCAGTATAGGTGGTCCGCTTGAAATGGAGAGTACCTACACAGATGATTTTCTGGATCTACCATGATTAAACTTTGAATATTAGGCAATTTCTCTGTTCTTTTCAAGCGCCATTACCATTGCTTCATGATGATTATTATGAGTGTGAGCCGGGACTTATTATGATGAAAATAAACGGGGGCAAAACACACACAAACCTCGCGAAGCTTCATATGTTCGTCCTTATATTCCACTTGGTTACTCGACTCATTCCCGGGCTAATAGACACAAAAGTACCCTAACATGTATTCGAAATCGAGGTCATTGACGTTCTTGGAGAAGCCATTTGCATCCAGGAGTGTCATACTACACACAAGGAAAAAGTTGCTCGACTGCTGCTGCTGCTGCTGCTACTGCACCTCTACCGTTTGTACTGCCTAACTGCATATACTTTCATAGATACACCTAACATACTCCGCTCCGTTCTCTGACGATGGAAAGATAATGACTGTAATAATTAACGTTGTTGAATTAAGAAACACATTGTTAATTACTTTTCTAGGTACATGGCCAGCTACTGGCGGCTATACAGCGTATCATAATGAGTGTTCCATAAAACGCAGCTCACATTCCACTTATTCCCCTTTCATTTAAATTTTAGTGGTTTGAAACAGTAAGGTTACTCGTAAAAGTCGACAGCCTTCACTTTCTACACCAACGGCTTTCTACAACAAATGTTGGGGTTGCTTCCAAGTTGTCTCGTTATGGATGACTGTATGTGAATAATTTGGTCCATATGTTGGCAGTCATAATGTCATTACATGCAAAAGTGTATGAGTGTGTGTGTGTTTGTGTTTAGTGCGCACTTCATATATATCATATGCCCATGCCCAATATTAAACACTCGATATCCCATATGTAACAGTTCCCGTATTTGTCATCATATTGTAACTATTGAAATGAGAGCGATGTTCACTGTTCATCTGAATATATTACGCATAAATGGTTATTTTAAATTGGAAAGACAAGACGGAGAGAGAAATGCTGTTGAGGCATACTGGCATATTTTTGAGTAGGGAAATGCGTATGGAATATATACAACAACTGCCATGCTAGAATGTAATATCTCCGAGCAGTCACAATACTCAATGACAACAGCATGATATTTTTGTCGGCAATTTTTTCTCTCTTGTTAGCTAAAATTATAGGGAGTTTTGTCTGTTTGGACTTAAATGTAATCCTATAAGACTCCATAATAGTACCTACACCTATACACATGAGTTGGGTATGAAGTACCGGATATAGGAACGCCTTTCTGAAAATTTCGACGTGTAAAATGCATGTAACGGAGAGCGACTGTGTTTGTATGTGTGCCTGTGTGTGTGCGCGCCAGTGTGTGATATACATTCTCCAGTGGTGGCGGTGGTGGTGTTAGAAAGATGGTTCTTTGCTATTGCTTGGAAATATCATTAGTGATGGTAACATATGGCTCTATTATTACAGGGGATGCTAGGAATATGGATAATGCTACTAGACGATCTATTGAGATGGAGCAATTTTATTCCCCTTATTTATTGGAAAAACAACATCGAGCAGGTGCGAAGCGTGAGTTTTATATCTATCTCTCTCTCTCTCTCCACTGCCTCCTCTACTTCTGTCTTCTCTATTTTCTAAACTGCTACTACTACCACACACAAAAAATCTAAAATAATGTATGTATGTATATATATCTCTGTAACTCTAACATCTTTCCCTATTGTTCTGCTGCTCCAAAAATATTATCTGCTTTCCTCACTTTCAATCTTCAAAGTAACAACAGTAATAACAGAAAAGAAAAAAAACTAACCGAGTCTGGGAGGGAACGTTGCTGTCCCTTTACTGGCTGTTAACAAAAAGAGAGTACACGTACCGCATCAACCATTTTAAAACGAAAAGATAACTTATCCAGAGATCATTTAATCTATACGGGAGCTGTTTAATTAGTATTTTCTTAAGGTTATGAAACATAAAGCCATTACGCTCTAGCATTATTATTCCTTTTAATGAGAATCTTATAAGATTATCTTTTTTCCGAAAGTCCTTCAGAGCTACAGATTAACCGTGAACATCTAACAATAGTTCATAGGTACCAAGGTACAAAGTAATAAGTTTATTTTGTTTCCTTTTCCCCTCGAAAAAAATTCCGTCAGCAGAGCCCCTTCTAAAGTCTATCTATAGATTTTTCCTTAGCTTTCATTTACATGCCAGAAAGATAGAAACATGCTTGCGGGTAAAAACAAAATGTATCCATTTAGAGATAACGTTGTCATCAGACCTGAGCCCGTGTAACTTACCATCATACAGGGTCTTAACTCTACAAGCTCATGGCTTCACACTAGCGTTATCACCATTATTATGCGCTAATAAAGAAGTGCAACGTCTATAGTTTCCCTATTCAAAAATATTCCCAATTCACTGTTTCCTATTATAAACGGAGGGAAAATGTAAGCATTACGGAGCGACATGAATTAGCCTTACATGCTAATTTATTATCGGTATGGGAAATGAAGGAATAACCTTTAAGAAATGGAAAGAGAATCTCAATATGACCAAGACCATCTATGCCTGGATGCATTCTTATCCCTACTCAGTGTAGCTCGTTTTCGAATAGGTAACATTATTCTCGTGCTTTATGTTTATTGTCTCGCCGCGGCAGGGCAGTTTTTCGTGCCGACAGTCAAGGGGATAAACCCAATAGTTATGTGGCTTCGTATGAACGGAACAAAATGTAACGTACGCTTACGCTTTCCTCGGAAAAACGTAATATTTTTGGGGAAATTGTCCAAAGTGACAGAGCACTGCTCGTTCTGGAATATTTGTTCTTCTGCTCGTTATGTGCTGTATGTACCTACGTATATATGAGTATGCATTCACAAGCACGAACGTGGTGACTAGACACATATTGGTGCACGCATATATAGAAGCTTTTTTTTGTGTAATAATGCTCTCCCGTCGTGAAATAGGAATATATAGGAGAGAGGGTGCAGCAAAGCAGCACTACACATTTCTACGTCCACATGCAACAACAACAACACTAGCCTTTTTAGGTGAGGACTTGCATGTAATAAGCTGCTATTATTGTGTTTCAGTGTGTGCCCTTTACAACATTGTGTATGTGAGTGTGTGCACATAAAAAATATTACTATATTATTCAAAAAGCAATGCCATTAGGGCATAAGCATGTATATTTCAGTAGACGACATGCTGCTATATTACAGCTATTAACCTTCCAGTATATTATTATTACTACCACTTTGCCAGAGATATTATTATGAACAGGACACAGAATAGAATAAGAGAAAACCATATAACGATAATGATGATGAGATTAGAATTTCGTGTGTGCACCACACAAAAAAGAGTTATGTCTTAATTTAAGCCAGTGTTATCAAGTTTTTAAACAAAAAAGCAAGAAAATATGTTGAGCGTGTGTGTGCATGTTGAGTTAGGAAGGAGTATACATATAACGTACAAAAGCAGGCGGCTTATATAAGCTGGCATGAATTACAGCAAATATCATAGGCCGTTTTTTTTCGAGAAGAAAGAATACCGAAGCTATCATGCTAAGATTGATGTGATGACGGCAATGGCTTTACCTTGGCGCTTTAATGACAATGAAATGAGTTCTCAGTTTGCACACACACGAAATTAGTTATTTTGTTTAAGCGGATAGGTAATAGTATCGAAAGAGAAACAAAGGCCTTTGATGCATTTTTATAATATTGTTGAGTTAATAATACTATTATGTTGGCATTTAGCATTTAGTGGCCTATGTAGTTAGACCTTTCAGACTAGAAAATCAATTTAAACTTTATTTCAATAAAAATGTCCGTTTAGTGCATTATTATTGAATTGTAGCTTTATCAGCAGCAACATCGTCGCGCAGGCTTGTGGTTACGTCCATGTAGCAGCAGTAGTAGTAGTGTACCACCATCATATCTCGTAATGTTTAGTGGTTTCGTTATAACAATCATTGGATGGATTATTACACGCATTATTTTGATCAAATTGATGAGAGTCCCTGCTGTTTATCTTAATATGGTAACTTTCCGACGAGCAGTTTTTATTCAACCAAAAACAGAGATAAGAGCATTAACAAACGTGAGCACCGTGCCCATACAGACGGGGAGGTTGTTGCAACGTCATTCATTGTTTTACTCTGGCTGGTAGACAAGGTCTACGCCTGTATAGTTTTTTAACTACATTGTCTATATTGAAACAGTGCTTGACTATGCCTACAACTACGCTGTCATGTATTATATGCTCTAATAAGCAGTTCAAGTTCTTTGTATTGTCTCTCCGAAACAGGAATTTTCTATTATCCGCTTTTTCGTTAAATGCATCAAATCCCGTTATGTACAATCACTCGTTTGACGGACAGATTAGATAGAGGCGAGAGATAGGGTAATATAAACGCTTTATAAATGCCTAGTTTCGACGTTCACAATTATCACACCTACAATTTTATGTCTCAATTCCCTTCGCTACTCCTGCCATCAACTATTCGTTTGCTGTTGTCTCTCATCCGCGCTGACACACTGCGTAAAACATCCTGTCAGCTTTGTATAATATTATCCCTTTCCACTACTTTACTATTTTAAGATGTTATCCTCAAAAATGTTTTATTTAAAAGGTGGACCAAGAACAAGAGGACGGCAGAAAGAGTAGACAGACGACCTTTTAAAATTTGAAACAATGCACGAGCATGCTTACTTCATATTTTTTTTTACCCGATTACGCCATCATGTAGTCGAGACTACTTACAAACATGTGTGTTCACCTTTTGCAGTTATGTCCCTACTCAAGTCAATTAAATGACAGGAAATGATAACAACACAGCAAATTACTCGTCTTTTGTAGCTTAGATTGTGTAATAATGGGGCTACTTCATAATTTAACTTCCCGTCTCTCTTACTGGCTGGCTGGTGTATTTCATGAACAGTTCGTCATTGTTCCGATGCGGGGCTGTTTGTGTCGATTGCGACGTACGATTTATATTCACATAATGGTCCAATATACGAGCTTCTATGTATTGCTAGTTTTCATCTTATGCGGATTTTTATATTGCCTTCCAACATAAATTTTATCCTCATGGTTGTCATTTGGCACGGAGCCGAACAAGGAGAAAGAAAAGATATGGAAAAGAAATGGTGATGGCTGAAGAAAGCGTTTTTTTTGTATTTTTTTATTCTCTGTAACTCAAGAAATCCTCACCCTACATATATTTTATTATATCCGCGAATGACTCCCAATGTTGCTATATTGTTGTGAAAGGGCACTTGTATGATATATTTACTACCTTTTTCGGTACACTAAAAAAACTCGCAGTGCGCATGCAAGAATGGGAGAAAGGTACATGATAAAATGCTAACGCAATTGTCATATAGGCTGTATAACTGAATTTTTGTGCGGGATGGGATCTACATAGTAGTTTTTTCTTTCTTTTTTGAACTTTATGTTTCCTTGCGTTCTTCGCACATGAAATACATGATTTAAAGCGTTTTAAGGGCTGGGTTGATAGCAAAAATGTGCGATACGGGTGACGACGACTAGTGATGGGCACATACACATATTATGTCACATTGCATTTGAAAAGTAAAATGTACGCTTTTGATTTGTCTGGGAACGTGCTGGAAAACGGTGTTGTGCAAATCGTGGTTATGATTTTACTCTCTGGTTATTGCAAAATAGGGTGCTTGTGCAGGTTTTATTATTTAAAAGGGAATTTTTGTCTATTTTATTCTTTTGAGGTCGGCAAAGGGATTCGTACACGCTTTAAAGTTTTTATGAAAAAATATTTTCTCTGGTAGCATATAATCCAGATGAATTTTGTCAAATGCAAAGGTTTAAAAAAAAGTTGGCTGCTCCGTTCTGGCTTAACGAAGTAGACTAAAGTAAAGGTGTGGAAAAATAGTTGACAATTTTTCATGTCGCTCTTCTGCTTACCAAAATCATGGTATGTTTAAACAATATACGACTATATGGAACGTTTATTTAGCCACGAACTTCTCGGAAGGATATATTGTATATGACGATAGGACACAAACATCACACAGTACCAGTTTACTCTGAAATGCTCATGGGTACTGGAAAGTCCTTGTTTGAACATTTAATTTTAAGCTCTGTCGTCAACGTTTGTTATTACCGCTGTTGAAAGTAAACTGCAAAATGAAAACAATGAAAAGATAAGGGACGGGAAATGAGTCCATTTCTATGCGTTTTTGATGTCAGATTTTCATTTTGAAATAATTTGGACAAAGAGCGACAGACACAAAATAAGAGAGGGAGAGAGAGAGAATGAGATAATGAGAAAGAAATGAATGCGAACGACAGAGGTAGCAACCTAACATGTACACAATATTTGATATTAAACCAGCCTCACAATGAAAGGCATATAAATATATCATCATAGTGTTAATATCAATGACAATGTATGGGACATTTATAATAATATAAACTTGTGTGTGCAGCAATCTACGCCTGCATAGATACACATACAGAACGATGTCGATAAAGAGGATGAAAATACACACAAATACAACATAGAACACACATATATATACATTTATCTATGCATTTATACTTATAAAACTTTGCTTTTTCGAGAAATATAGTAGAAAGCGAGCAATTCTGCAGCAGAGTGAACTGATCCTCCCATTAAATTATACTATTGTTGTGCTTTTCATTTCACTCTGCATTCATTCCCGCGCTCATTTTCCTTCTCATCAGAGTGCCTATTGTCGCTTTTATATTGTCTCACGGAAACTACTAAAGCCAGTATATTTTGTGAATACTGCATGTGAATGTGTTTTCTTCATTCGGAGAACGATGAGATGAATAAAAAACGTTACACGGTATAAAATGGTACTATATATTTCCAGAAATTACAGTTACACCACACCACCGCTACCACCCCGTCCTTTTTTTGTCGTGCTGCTAAACACTATGAAATTTTGTCTTCTCTCAAAAAAGTTCAGCCTTCATTCAACTAACAGAAGACACACAACTAAACGACAATGGCGTAGTAGTGGGAGCCGGGAGCGAACTTCTGAGCAAAAGATAAAAAACAGGACATGGAATGGGTCTGTGCTTGCGAGCATGTCTCAAACCACCCATGTCCCATCTCCTGCCATCCCATCATTTCTTACAACACGCCAATGTAAATTTTAATGGCAATGGATATTGCAGTTTGTGCTCTCTCAGAGGCAGTATCTTATTACCGTTACAGCGTCGTTTACTCTCGGGCTACTACTTCCTCCCACTCCGAGCCTCTGTGACTTTTTATCCTTCCTTGCGTCTAAAAAGTATTGATCATTTCATTTTTAAAGAAAAAGCTCTTTCACTCAATTTTAAAACGCGGAGAAGTTTTCTTTGTAAAAAATATCTCTTGTATTAAATATCTTTTCTAAATGGGTTCCCTTCGAGCATCCTTCCCTTGCCCGGGTGAATTTGAATGATATGCTTTATGTGTAATACGGTCATACACAACCATTGTAGGAAATACATGGAAAATCTATAAAAATTTAGGGTGGTGGTGGTATGCATAATACAACACGTACATTGGTAACGTGATGTACGTGAACATAATATACTCTCTCGCAATCAGGAAAAGCATTACTTTTACTGCAACTACAACTGACTCTCTCCTCACTTGGTTTGCTTTGAAATGGCATGGAGTATAAAGGAAAGGAAGATGCCTGTTGTTACAGAAGAGGAGAACTCAATTTTATGACTGGGTAGAAAGAGAGAGAGAGAGAGAAAAGAGTTGGTTTAAGGTAATATACGTAGATGCATAATACTTTGCAATACGTGGTGGTGGCATTGTGCACAATAAGCGTAGTATACACATACACACATATCCTTAGTAGCAATCTAATACGGTAACAGCGATTTGGGAAATGGTTAAGTGGATCGGGAATCGGGAGTTCGTGCTTGTCTCTCAATCTCAAATGACACCAAATAGAAATGCCAGCACACACGTACTACTACTACTACGGATGTAGATATGGACTGAGACTGTATGTGCGCCTACGTATTTTCAAAGTATAGAAATAACTGTAGTGGCCACACATTCGCCCATTGTATTGTTATGTTATGGGAGACATATCTAGCGTAGACGGTGCACTTGAATGGTAATATCCAGCCGTAGTGGTAGTATGTTGTGCCACTATTGTCATTTTAGAAATTGAAGAAATGACTTGGAGAAAGTACCTTCAGTACAATGGCAAAAAAGGGAAAGAAAAAGGCAAATAATGGAATGCAGAAAATGTTTCATAAGAATGTTTCATTTCGGCAAAAAAAACCATAAAGGTATATACAATACAAAATGTGGCATTTGCCTTTTTTCCGCTAAAGGCTGATGGGGAATAACTGTAGTCGACAGAGAGAAAGACAGAGAAAATGGCTCATGCTTGACGATTCACGATTCATGTACTTTGTCCGGATGAGAATGACTTACGGTAGGACAACAATATTCGTGTTGGAAATTGTTAGAGATAGACACATGGATACACGGTACAAGAGAGAGAGAGAGAGAGGCGCACACACGTCTTATTTCAAAAATGGAAAAGACAAAGAAAAGGATCGGCAAGGAATGGATGGATTTTTATTAAAGACGCAAGAGTAGCATTACGGCTTTTGATAAACGCCTTATTTCAATGCATGTAATGTAGCCCATTTCCCTGTTCTTATATTTATAATAAAGTATGATCCTTTATTGCACTGTGGAGAGTACTCATAGTTGTTGTTATTTTGAGCTGCTGTCGTTTATACATTTATTTAGATTTCTCGTTTCGATACAATTTCGGTTCAAAATGAATAAGGTGCGTGCCCGTTTTTGTATGCAACCTCCTCTCTCTTGTTTCATACGCTTACCCCGTGTGCTGTCGTGTGCCATTATTATTATTATTATTATTGTCGATAGTGAAAACTACCACAGTCATATAGGATTCGTTATGTAATTTGGGGTTTGACATTTATAATTTTGATTTTCTTATCTCCAGTATGCATGTAATTCAGGCGTAGTTACTATAATCTTTGTAGCTTAAATGTAATCTTGTGAATCGTGGCAGACGAAAATGACATTTGTAATAACCATTCCGTTCAAAAATGACAATCAAAGTGGTCTAACCATGTGCAGAACTTTCATTTTGAGCAAACAAGTTTGTGGTTATGTCATGTCGTCGTGTCTTTTCCGGGTCACAACCTTAAAGGGAAAAATGATCGGCATATAGCATGGAGACATGGCATGCAGTATTTTTAAACTTGCTCGTTTTATGTGCTATTGGCACTAACTACTTCATACGCTGTCATGCTCCCTTCAACAGTACAGCTGCAGGGGAAACAGCGACAAGAATGGTAGTTTTCTGGATAAAAAAGAACATTACGAAAACCTTCACTGTGAAATTGAGCTGTCTTGCCGTTAGATACGTGCTCACGTTACAAGACACGGGGGTATCTGCGTATAAATGATATTATGCATAAAATCTTGTTACCAGAAGAGGGTAGAATGTCACTTTATTATTTCATTCGAATAGCAAGTAGTGCAGATAAACGGAGAGAGAGAGAGACAGACAGAGATCCTGTCATTTACCTTGGTTTGGATGAGTGCCGGAGAATTGAACCAATTTTTCCTCGTCATATCCCACACGAAAGCAATGTATAAGAAAGAAGAAAGATACTAAAACATTAGGAGCATCTGCTTATTTTGGATTAGTGTTCCAAAGTGTACATTTTATGCAGCTGGAAAATGTGATGTGAGGGTTTCCTCATGTTCTTGTTATTATTTCAAAGTTGCGGCGGTGGCGCAGTTTCAAGGAGCAGTAAACTGGGAATGTGACTACGGTAAAATAACAAGAGACTTGGTGTCTATATGTGAGGTAGTACAAGAAAGAAAATCGTTATCGGGAGTTTCTCCCAAGTGGCTCGTATCACTTGATCGAGTGCAAAGAATTTAAAACTACCAATTCCAGATTTCTTTTATCGACCTTATATGCGCAGTAATTTTTCGAGTGCTACTCATGTATATGTACCTTAGTTGTACTTTTTAGTAGATCTCTATACACTTCATTCCGTTTCTTTCATGATTACTTCTCCTGCTCTTTTTTGGCGTATACGCACATTTGGGGAGTTGTTATTGTCCTTCTCTCTTTTTTAAATTTTTGCTTTGGAATGACACCAAACAGTACGCCTGTATTGTTATATAATAAGTGGCTTTAATCTTGGAAGTATCTGTGTGTGCGTACAGCGTACATCAAATATATGTGACAAGGGAGAAATTCTCTGTGTGGAAATGCTTGAAGGGATAAAAATCATAAAACCTGATAAATGTGTATGAATATTTTCGCATTCGTTCCTCTTCCCCGGTTTTCCTTTCTTTTTTGTCAAATAATATTTTTATAGTTAAAAATACCACAAGGTCGAGGGATTGGCCTGGCGTGGCTGACAATGTAAAGATAAGACCCTCTGCCCTATACAGTGTCATTTTTCATTGTATTATTTTTTATAAGTAATTTTGCTTCTTCCTTACATTTCTCTCCTTGTAAAAAAACTATTCATAGACACACAATATGGGGAGAGCATGAGGTATTTTCGTAATAGTTTTCCTACTGTTTGAACACGAGAAAAACGGGGCTTAATGTTCTTTACAGATTCTCATAGAGAGTCGTTATTGTTGAGGTAGAGAGAGAGAGAGAGAAGAGAGGTACAAACTTTCAGATTCATTCGATAGAATGTTTGACTATGGAGAATATCCATAGCAAGAGGAACATCATCATCTTTGCATGGGTACACGTTTGAGACTGATGTGTACACATGTTAATACATTATACTCTTTGGACAGTCTTTTCAGTGTAATTTATGGGACACTTTAGATGTGGTACTTCAATCCCAGGGGTCCTAAGTCTAGGAGCCCGTATGCATATATAGCAGGCAGGGCTTGCAACAAAGAAAAAAAAGTATTTTGCTGTACACACAGTCACTCTGAATCTACGCTATTTAGGGGATACAATGCAATGCGACCATGACGGTTGACGATGATGTTGAAGTGATGATGACGATGATCGTCATGCAAGGAGGTGACTTGTTTCTTCTGAATGTGTATAAACCCAAAATGCCCACTCCCTGCGTGTATTCTGATCTTATGAGAATCCTCCCTCAGAGAATTACTTTATTTACAGATGTTTTACTCTGTTTCGAGGACGCATGTTGTATTGTTCAGTAATCGATAATAAGGTAATGTTAGCTGGAGTGTGATGATATAATGACTGGAAGCTAAAATTCGTACGCGCCAACTAGAAGTTATTACGTTAAATGCATTAAGTGTAACTTTTAAAATTGCCCTTTTAACATCATTATTTCAGTTTTTAATGAGCGCATGAGAAGGAAAATTGAAATCTTGCTGGATAGGAACAGAGATGTCTGCTGGAAAGTATATCGTCAACAGTATTTCAACAACGTGGTACGAATATACGTTTTGATTAGGCTGTTTGTTTCTCAGGAAAGGGTTCAATATTATTTGTGCACATGATGTAGCGTGAATCTATAAGACCTATACTACATATTATGTCTGTTTTATTACATTAAATTTCCATTTTTATCATTTGATTGCCCTTGAGATATAAAAAAAATTGAGTTCTACTTTTTTCAGACAAGTTCCCTTAATTAAATTATCTAATTTTCTCTTAAAGGAGACTACTTTAAACTGATATATCTACTCAAGCGTCGTAGTCGTAGTTCTACGGAGTCTACTAGGTCAATACGTATTTTTTTGTATGCCAGTTCAGGAGAGATGAAACAGAACCACCGCAACAACCACTCTCTCACTGGTTTCTTGACGTATCCTCCTCTTGTGCTGACTGCTAATATGCTGAGTTTTTCATTACCGTATTGTTGCTCCAGAAGAAGGAGGGATGCAAATGAAAACGTCGAATTGACGTGGTTTTGATGAGATGATACATAAGCTCTTGGTAGATATAAATTTGATATGAAAGCAGGGTATAAGTCTCGCGTAGAGAGAGAGAGAGAGCAAGTGTGTGTGTAATTTACTATAGGGCTTTAAAATTGCCTTTCCTCTCCTTTCTCCCCTCATTTTCCACCACTTATACCCATTTATCTGTGCATGCATACGTTGGTGCATGGTAATAAAATAGCAAAATAAACTTCAATTTATTGCTCATAACAGCATTCTCATCTAGAAAGAAAACAGTACTTTAGAGACCAAAATCTAAGCTCGGAACTCGCTCCATTTCGTTCCTTTTATTTTTGTACATAGAAAAGTTTTTAACTTTTTCAACCGACGTTGCTATACACTGCTGCCATCACCGCCACTACTACTACCACTGCTCACAAATAAGTGGGTCGTGTAAAAAAGTTTTTATATTCGTTGTAGTGAAATTACTTACTTTTTGAGGCACATCAAGGCATTAGTTAGTCACTCTATGTGTCTAGGTATCGTCTATGCACCCGTGAGGCATTATATTTGTCATTTTGACATATTACGCTGCCACGTTTTGATGAAGTTTTATTCATATGTAACGAAAGATAACAGAAAGATACCGTTTGTCACTATCATGCCCTTTTAAACAGTTATAGCGTGAAATGTTATTTTCGGATAGGAGAGCAGTGAACATATATTTACCTACGTTTGGTTTTATTTTTCATAAATCCATCTAGTCATTTAAAAATTTGATTAATCATTATCAACTTACACCTTCTATTTTCAAATACTTTGACTTGATCAAATTAAAGTTGCTGTCAAAATTGGAAATACTCAAGCTAATTTACCACAAATGAAGGACATACCTAGCTGGAATAGGTCCTGCTGTATGGTATATTTATATACGTTGCGTCATTCACAATTATTGTATTCCCATTGAGCCGCAAACTTGCTTTATTTTCCAAACTTGTTCATTAGGCTTATCTGTGTATTGGAGAGATGATGCACATTGTAGGAGAAGAGACGAAAAGGAAGAGAGTTCATTATAACGTTATAATTAGGCTTGATTATATATAAAATAGTATGCGACCCCTGTCAAGTCAAACGTAAATGGTAAGAACCTCCTGTCTCCTTTTACGTCAGAGCTGGATTGTGTTTCAGCCATAACTTCATACTTGAAAGGAAGTTTTCTCATCGTTGTTTAAAAAAATGTTACCGAGCGTGGGTGCACGATAGTTGTGCATTTTACAAGGTATACATGCCCCGTCTACATTGTAGGTACAATGTTTAATATGAACTGCCAATAACACTTTGCCGTTTATCCGCATTTAAGTAACTAAAAATACCAGGTTTATTGTACATTTCCTTGATTTCACTACTAATTTTTTTCCCAAACAGCGGAAAATTATACGTAAACTGTTTATTTTTTCTGGTGGACTGTAAATCAGCTAGGTAAAGTTTTTTATATGGGCTGATACGCACACACAAACATACATATATACACGTTAAATCTCTAAAAAAAGAAGGGGGAATATAGTTTTTCTAGCGAAACACGAGTGAGTGATGAAAGCGATATAGGTAATGTACAGCAACATAAAATCATACTAATGAACAATTAGTCATCATCATAAAAAGTGTATAAAAAGTCAAGTTTATGAATCATATGGAGCTGGTAGAAACACTTTTGTAACTTAAATCCCCTTTGTTGACTGAATAATACATCAGGCAAAATGTAGAATAAATGTACATTCTTATGGCAGCACCTCTGTGCTACCGCTCTGCCAGTAATAACTTGCCTGGGAGTGAGATTACTCACTCTTGGCAGACATCATACAAATTACAATGCAACAAAAACATTAATCGAAACTTTGTTGTACCACCAGCAGGAAAAACGCTGTTTTGGCATTTCCATTATTTATGATCCTTCAAAACATTGAATTGTTTCGTGATTGCCATCAGCATTGCGGTTAAAAACATAATTCTGCATAAGTGTAGTGTGTAAATATAGTCATGCATTCATTGTGCCATAACAATCTAAATTTACGGGTAATTTCATTCATAAATTGTAATTCGCAACACCGCACCACACATGTGTAACTGTGGCTGTTGTTGCAATGTTGTATTGGATCATTAATTGATTTTAAGGGGGACTTCGTGTAACTTCTATTTTATTGTATTACCGTACATCAGCTTCTTCACTCGATCTTCACATTATTTTAACGAACTCAAGGACTTTTACGAAAGCAGTGAATAACTAAACAAATTATTAATTTTGCGTAATCAATTTTATGCACGTATACTGTTTAGGCTTACTAGTGTACAACATGAAGTCATTAAGAATTTCTTTAGTCTTTGTATTAAAAAATTGGAAGCTTACAACATTTGTACATGAGTAACTTTCTGAAAAATAGGCAGTGACAAAAAATGCACTGAAGCGAAATGAAAAACGGTTCTCACAAAATTCGAAATTTTCACATGCTTCAGTTTTGAGAAATGTTTGTTCGTTTTTTTTCTCTAAACGTTCCACCCCTAATCACTTGTACGTAGAAATGAGAACCTTGTACGAAGTGAATCTGAATATTGAAATGTATTAAATGACTCACTCAAATCAAACGACCCGGTAAAGCTATCTATCAGATTGCGTCTACATTTTAAATATTTTCTTCCTATCAGTAGCAGTACACACTCTGGTCATAGGAGAAGGAAATGAAATTGACGAAGAAGAGGGCTACAACTGCACACATACTGTGAAAATGCTGCAATGGATTTTACCGATGAATTCATAAATTTTTACGAGTGTCATACACACATTTGAGCAAGTTTATTATTATTATTATTCAAACAACACATTTCCTCAGCAGCGAAAGCACTACTAAACAAGAATATTAAAACTGACGCGTACATGGTGTACACGTGAATACTCCGAGAGAGAGAGAGAAACATGAACCTCCATTAATGCAGATTTTCATTATTATTTTACTCTTGTTTAAAACGGAGGAAATCTATAACAAACATAGCATTATGGGGAGGCAAGCAGCGGAGCAGTAGAAGGAGCTGCACGTTCATAACACGGGTGATAACGAAGGGGATTTTACTATAACTTATATTGGATAATATATAATAAAAGATATTCGAGGAAACTTTGTGGGGAAATGTTACAAGCAATTTATGCTCACGTACAGGCCATAAATCATTTTACGGGATGACTCCTCCTCTTTCTACGGCTTCCTTGCGTTGAACTCCCAAGCAATACCTATTTGACTCACACTGAAATTGTAACAAAGTCTCTGATGAGGAAATGGAAACCCTTACCTCTTTCTCTAAACAAAATACGGTGCGATATATATAATATGTACAAGGAAAAGTGTAGTGTTTCTCAGATGCACGTAGCACAAAATGTTAGCCATTTCGTTCATCATGCTCACAGTCAGTGTAGCGTGCAGCCCTGGTTTCCGGGAGTGTATATTCTTCAACTTCAAACGAGTAATATGAACGATGGCTATAGTCTTCTGTTTTTCCTCCTTCGCCTGGCAATATTTGAAAATCTGCACCACTCGCCTGTAAACAACATGCAAACATTTTTATTACAAAACAAAAGCAATAATCGTAGTAGTTGCAGTAGTTAGACTCTGGCATTTCTACAGTGAAACAAATATCTGCATTATTGTTGCATATATACTAGCGTCCATCTACATCATAAATCAAGTATTTTTTTGAATGTGTGTACACACACACACAGTCAAACATCGCATTGGTGAGCATCAACTTAGCCCCATCATTTATTTGAGGGGCCCGACATGAGATCACATGTGAACAGCTCATAATAGTTATCCATGCATGTCGATGCGTGCATTTATTCGTAGTATAAAGTGTACATTCCAGCGTTCCCAACAAGATTGTTATGCACATAATTTTCCCAGTTTTATTATTACATAGTTTCACGGTTATAGATAGTGTTTCGGATGAAATATCTGTGTGGGGAGTTTACGTATGTCAGCGTACAACAGGACACCCTGATAAACTCATTGAAAGGAAAGTGAAAATAACATTAGGAAGAGGAAAGATGAAGTGCATGGAGCTCCAGAGTCCAGGCAGGTGTATCACGCAACAGAAATAGACAAACGTCAGCGGTTTTCTGTTGCATATTATGAATATTTTTATTAAAAGAGAAAAGTACAACCTACATAGGGTAAACATGTTTTCGTTCAAGGAATAATAGTAGGAGGAGAAAACACTGTGTGTTCTCTGTAGAATATTGTACGTTCTCTTATTGCCCAATCCTCGGCATTTAGTTCGAGAAAGATATGTACGTCAACTCCAGCAAGCAAACGTATATAATATACCCTTTATCTTACACAGCAGAGCTGTATATGCTATGTCACGGATGTATTTTTCTAATTCCGAAATACTACGAATGTTACACTTGCAGTCGCGTCGAAGCTGTTTGTATGCCATTTTCCCCTTTCACTGGAATGATTTGAAGACGAGATGGCATTTTAAGTCATTGAATTTCCATTAGAATGACTACGCCGTCTACGATGGAATTAGGGTATCTCGGTGATTTTCTTTAGAAAAAATAAGCAAATTTATGCACCATGACTGGTTAGATGGGGAAACTGAGAGAAAAGATTACTTTCCTGCCAGTAGAACAGTACGTACGCAGTGGGACTGCCTTTCAAGTGTATATTACTAGATGTAAAAAGAGTAATACTGTTACTTTTAACTTCGTAAACTTAACCGAAATTATGCTGTACTTGTATAGATGCTGCTATATATGCCTGTACATTATTACAATTTTATATTATTATCGTTATTATTAATACTATAATCTTCAACGTTTGCTGAGGACGCCGTTTTACACAGATGTGTTGATGATAGCTGCCTTGGTAGAAGAACGAGACGGAATATTAGTCGGAGGAAAAATGGGAAATGCATTTAGTTACGCATGTCTCCAGAGTATCCGCCTCAGCAGCTTGCATCGGCATTTCTACATTGCCACGGAGGAAAAACTAGTCACCTATTACTGGATGCGTTAGGGGTACATATACATTCGATAGCAGCCGTGCTATGGATTTACTTTGCTTTGTCGTATCTCAAAGGACAGGTTTTCAGCTATCTTTCCTTCCTTTTGAATTGTGGAACTTGCAACAAAGCGAGTAGCTTTGATCGTAATGTTAACTAGACTCTTTTTAGATATGTAGTACTTTTTTCGGTGTTTAATTCATGAGCATTAACTGCATAAAATGTCACCTAAACGTCATTCTGGAAAAATCTGATAGTTTTAATAATATCAAGAAAAATTCCCTTTTTGAAAGAGATACGAAATATAAATCGTCAATCCTTGAATACAAGACATTACAGTTTTCCACAATAAAGAAGCAATAATGCGGCTTAAGTGATACAAAGAAGTAAATCACTGCCTTTGACAAGATATATTATTACTTGTGCAGAGCGACAGAAAATCCCAGTCGATAAATCCAAACTGTGTAGTACAAAAAATACGTAGTTAAATTACAGGTTTAACCGTCCCGTTGACATTCAATGATCCATTGCTTTTATGCACTTTTCTGGTACATCGCATCCCTTTTGTCTCCGGTGCACTCTGCATCGGCTTTTATGAATACTAAGAAATATTCATGCCTTCTTGGACGGCTAGGTCCTGCCTCTCTTGTCGTATTCGTGTTGCAAAGGGGAAGAGAGTAAAAGGTATATATGACTCGATTGCTGAGAATACTTGTGTTACGTTTTGATACGGCTGCCCCTCTCTCTCTTTTGACAAGGATAACTTTGTGACTGTGTTTCTCAGCACCGCTGCTGGAAACGGAGACAATGCATGTTGCTTCACAGAATGTTATAGTGTGCATGTCAGGGATGTGAAGGCGAGGATAAATCCTTATTTCATTTTTTTCAGTCAAGGAAGAGGGCAGAGCTGAAGAAAACATACATGCAATAAGCAACAGTTTTGATGTACGCACTGACCAGGAGGTGGTAATTATCGTTAAATGAAACGATTCAAAAATGCTGCTGCATTCACGCAGATTGTTCATTTTACTTGAGGTTTCTACAGAAAATGGGTTGAGGTGGTTTGTGGCAGATGTAGTTATATACGTACATGCAGTTACAACAATAATAATTGTAGTAATGTACCTTCTTACCCTACCTACCTACCTTCTCAGCGAAGTAGACAGTTTTTTCAAGGTAACGTGTAATATACTGGTTTTAATATCACTCGATGATGAGTAACATGGATGTATTATTATTATTGTATAATAAGCTTGTACAAGAACGAGTTGAACATTTTTATGTCTCTATACACTATTAAGGTGCGTATATTTACAATACGTACAAATGGGCTGGATGAAATATAGGTATGCTGCTTCGAGAGGTTGGGCTCACTGGTCGAAACGTGTGGAGATAAGGTTGAAACAATGGAATATTTTAATACGAATGTGTTGTTCTCTTGTACACTTACACACACGAAGAAGTCGTATTGGTATCGTATGGTATTGGTAAACATTAAAAATCAGTTGCATACATGCATTTACCATTGTTGCAGGCGCTTATATCACGTAGCGCTTTACTTCGGAATTCAGCCATTATAATAATGTATGTTACGTATTCTAGACAGGCAGAGAAATGCATAGGGATAAAAGAGAAATGGAAAAGACGGAAGGGGACGAGTGAGAATATCTGTCAATCTCTTTTTTGCCTAGTCATGCAACGAGATAAAAAAAACAATAGAATTGTTGCAACAACGTATGTACATGAGAATCTTAAAGGTTAACAGAGATTGTCGTGCATAATAAAGTTGCTCCTCACTGGCTTGAAGAGAAAAATAAGTGTACATGTAATGGATAGCGCCACACTGATAAGGTGTTTCAAAAGAAATACGTCTTGTTACAGAGTGCCCGGCATCTATCAAATGGTATAAAAAGACATGACATTACTACGAACGAAGTTTTAGTGCTGTAATAATGAATGCTGATATTGAGAATCAAGAAACCTAATTGTATGGTCGTGGTATGTTAGAGAGAACGAGAGAGATCTAACGATAAGACAATAAAGAGGAAAAATAATAATGTGATTGAAAAATAAAAATAGTATAACTAATACGCAAGATTATATGGCAGAGTGGAAAGTGGAGGTAGATTAATATTTTGATAAACTACATATAATGTGATATATAAATATTATAATTTAATTAACTTTATCAGCTAATTGTCTGGTGTACGTGCTGAATTCCCATGAAAGCTGTAGTCTTGAATTTGTGTTTTTCTGTAATAATACGTGCCTTTCCTTTGCTTTATATTCTACTATGATCACTTTTGTCCTTCCAAACCAATTGGACTAACTGGAAAACTAGCCAAGGATAAAAAATGTTTCATAGGCGGCGGTGTAGTAAAAAAGCATAAAATACTTCATGATCTGTTGGCGTATAGTAGATTTCCCTGTGACGGTTTTAATTTCTGGATGGACGGTTAAGCCTACAATGGCTCTATACCTGAATAGAACAGCCTTTAATGATGAGACATAAAAACGGGCTTTGTGAATACATAAAAAAGAGACATTTTTTGTGTGTGTACATGAGCCCTCGTAACACATAGCATTTCCTTCAAAGTTCATTTCACCGAGTGTAGCAGTGCATCTTTTTACGAGAGTCTCCAGAAACGTAAGTACTACCTCAAGCTTGGCTTGATGGCTCTTGTAATAGCAACGAGAGTAATAATAACGATAATGGGTAATTGGGAGATATATTATGACTAGGTGAATACTTTTTTCTTTCCTATCTCCCCTCTAGACAGATTCTTTTCTGGTCATTAAATGGCTCTTCACTGCCCATTTAATGTTTTATATCAGTCTTGATGGTCCGCTTATCATTGTGTCGTAGTAATGGTTGGAGTCCTGGCAAAATGACCATAATAATAATATAATTCACCATTCTCGCTTATTAATGGTCACTGCTCCTAGCTGGACATATATAGTAACCTGCTGTTTATCGTTTCTTTTATGAGAGAAAAAAGGCTTGGGAATGCCTTTGTCAACCTTAACGGTATGACGGTTATATAGGTAGGTAGATATATCCGCATACTTTTAAGCGTGTCTGTAGACGGTTTAAAAAACCAGGAAAAATACCTATTCACTACAATGACGTTGTCCGTCGTTGTACCCTCATTGTCATCGTTTCATCAAGAAGCCATTAATATTCAGGTACGTGGACTCTGGAATGGGGTGACGGTGATGGAATGACACAATTGTCATGCATTTTTCCCATTTACTATACAGCATTACTGCTATTTAATGCAGAGACATTATTATTGTTATTATAGCTATTCTCAGCTCCTTCTCTCCTCCCTTCCATTTTTTTGTGTTCAATTCCCTTGGTTTGGGAAAAGAAAAATGGTTAGACGAAAAAAGAACATATAATCTTCAGTGGTATTTATTAGCATGCATATGATAAGATGAGCGTCCGTCGTGACATTCTATTTTAATAAAGAAGATTTTACCACTTACAATTTTTACCAGAATTGCCACATGAAAGCGTTTTTATTCTCAAAGAGGAGTATAGTAAGAGTAACTGTGAAAGATTAAATCTCTTTCTTATATTATCAGAATCAGTATTTTTCACAAAATACCACGAGCTTTGAGGATTACAAAAATTTTGTAAAGTAACACCGGCTATGTCTTCCATCACGTAAAATACGCTTAAAATGGTCATTTCTCCATGATAATGCATCTCTACGAGATTGGATAGTAGTGTATATCAGTCGCCCAACCAAGTTCAGTTTGTTATTTCACTGTTTATTGTTACTATAAAGTACTTCATTCATATTTACTTGTCTGTGGAAAGGACTATGGTTGGTGATGATACAGAGCGTATTCTAGCTGATTATGATATGATGTGGTGATCATCGTCATATCTTGTTGTCAGTCAGTCAAGTCAAAATTTATGACTAGATTTATAACAGCTCGTTACCAAGCTGTTAAAACGACCAACGATCATGTTGACCGTCATCGTAATTCTATAATATGGGACCTTCTTTCTTACACATGAACATCTCGAACAGGTTTATTCTCTCCTTGTTACAACGACACACGTAACACCATGAACGTACATTGTATAGATTTCTTGTGCAGAGCAGAGAGTTGAGAGTGGGTGAAATTGTATAGTGTGGTTACCTCGATTAGAACAACGCATGTGAGTAGTAGACTAGTGAAGCGAGTTTAAAATATTTTTTTCTGATTTAAACCTACCTACTCAAGACAGCTGCACCCTAAAACTTTCAAGAATAAGCTCAATTAATCATGGCATGAGGCATACATCATCAATGTAGTTGGTTTGCAAACTAGCAAACTGCTGTGCGAATGGCCACGCTGGAACGTGATTATTATTGCGATTTGACCAATTGTTTGCGGCGACTCTTTGTTGCCCCCTTAATTTTCTCCTGTTTTGCTGGAATTGCCAATTTATTTAAACATTATTTAACAATTATCATGACATCAACGTGATGTGGTGATGCTGCGACAATATAATTGTTGGTTTGAGTTGGTATGCGTCGATCTCTGACAATCCCGTCAGAGAGAGAGAGAGAGAGATCGTCATTTTAGAGATATAATAAAATGGACGTGTACAAATATTAATACAGTTTGTTTTGTACATGAGTACACAATTATTCCTGGGGAGTAGAAAATCAGCTTTGCACATTTAATTATGAATAATTAGAGTCGAGATGGGAAATTCTTGTTATTCCTTTCGAGATTGGCTGCAAAACATTTGCAAATATGGTTGATGGTAATAAGCCGATGAAAAAATGCTTATCCTCAATAAAAACATAATTTAATGAATATGTTGGAGGTCTCCCCTGTAAGCGGACGGTAATTGTAAGTTTCAACTTAAGAACACAAATAATGGGAAAACTAATGTTTGATTCTGGGTGGTATCGTATCCATACCGTTGTTGGCGAGTCAAGAGTCGTACAACAACAGATAATGATATCACAAGTGCTCCGGCATTTCCACCTGAGAATATTTCTTTGATATTGCCATATTATCTGGTCATTAAGGCTTATTTAAATTTTTTCTCCTGTTTATTTATATCTATACTAAATTAGAATAGCTATAACCGTACAATAAAATTTATCTGAGAAGCCTACTGAACATGGATATCATGTAGTAGCCGAAACAGTCTATAATAAAAACCGAGACGTTCCTTCATAATTAATCATATCTTTTTTCTGCAAAAAGAGCATATCCTAGTAATACTTAAGGTATCTTTTTACACGTTGCTTTCCTGTGTACTCACCCCGGGGGGCACACATAAAGAGTAATGAAAAATTCTATCCTGACAGTTGTATCTTTTAAAAATTGAGCGAACAAAGGATTTATTCACCTTTTACAGTTTAGACACGAGTGTAGTAGTGATTTGGACGGAATAAAATCTAACATAGTCCATTTACGGCTTGTATGGTTTATGGAAAAGACCATTTAAATCTTGTTCGAAGACAATCACGTACTTTTTGTGGTGACCATTATCGACAGTCGTACTCTGAGACAATGAACACATGCACAGCAGCGCCTAAGAAGCACACAATTCGATACTGTATAGCTCTTAAACTTTGAAGCATATAGGGTGTAATACAATGTTCATAATAATAAAAACTTTCTCCATTTCATTTACAACTTTTGTCATCGTGTCATGTGTTGTGAAGAATTTATCACTTGAAATGGCGTAAATTAATGTGATTCTTTCCCATTGTCTCTTTAACTAGCACGTTAAGCACCATACAGAAGAGTTAAAAGATTATATCTTTTGCTCTGTCTTTTCGTTCCATTCGTTCGCACTTTGTAACATGCACACACCCTTTGCAGCATGTTTTATCATTATCACCATCATTCTGAAGATATAAAGAAACAAAAAAAATAAAACAGAAGTACACAGCATATCCTCCATAATGAACGTGTAAACTTTTACATTATAATTGCAGATTTACCCTAGAAAACTTTAAAAATGATCTTTTTATTGGATGAAAAAGTAAACTTATTGGTAGCATTATCATCTTATGCAAGATTGCGTTCTACACGTTGCGTTGGATAGAAGTCTTATAATCATCTCAACTAAAAGTTTTCCTGTAACGAGTGCCATTGGTCTCGGTACTTTCTTCATGCAGTGTGTGTGTTTTTATATCTTTCAGTTTGGTAACTGATGACACGACGCGAACCGCAAAACAACCATAAAATGCTTTCCTGAGAAGAGAAACTCTATTTTTAATACTACTGTCCCCCGTAACTTTTCTTTATCAATGCTTGTCATCGTTGTACATACTGGTTTGACATTTTTCATCAGAATCGGGAGACAAAAAAATTAACTAGAACCATAGGTATAGATGAATGTTACAATATCGTGTTGACGCTCTGCCCTAAATAAACATAGGTAATGTACACAGTCGCTGTATTATTATGAGTTTCATTAAATTGTTGATATTAGGTATCTAAAGACCTATAAAAAGAATTATCTTGTGTAAAAATTACCACATTAAAGAATATAAAAGTAGCACAAGCATGTTCTTATACATGTCGTTGTTGTTGTTGCTTGCTATACATAAAATCAAGTTACCTGTGGGCTGTGGTGACTGTGTGTGCCTTCTAGAGAGAAAAAAACCTCGTTTCTGGTTTACTGAGCTAACTCTGTTAAGCCGTTTTATGTTTGCACTAACGACAGCCCGATTAATGAAAAACCCATTAAGACTAAATTAATGGTTCTAGTTATTGCTCCAAACGTCTCCCTGAAATACAGGCTTTCTTTTAAGCTTACATGACGGGTAAGGTGATCTGGTAGTAGTCGGATGAAAACCCATTCTGGGATACTTTACGGTCCCGTTAAGACAGCTTAACTGCTCTTTGGAATGATAACAATAAAATAAAAATAAAGCCACTGCAACACTGCAAGGCAACATTATTATTGCTTTCGTGATGTGTGCGTGTACGGAGAAGGCTGTTGAGTGTGCTACAATGGCTATTAGGATATCTTGATGAGTACTTGTTTGTAGAGCGAACTCTAAATTCTAATGGAGATGGGTCTTTTAATGTATTTTATTACAGATTTGGATTGTTGGACAACAGGCCCTAATGGCTGTCCCCGTAGACGAGGTCGTCAAACCTACACACGTTTCCAGACACTCGAGCTGGAGAAGGAATTTCACTTCAATCATTACCTCACTCGACGACGTCGAATCGAAATTGCACATGCTCTCTGTCTCACCGAACGTCAGATCAACAGTGATTGCTGTCGTTTTCTTCCTCTTTTAAATAGCAATACTACATGTATTTCTTCAGTACTACGAAACATCTACAAAGAAAAACAGCCACGGGAAGCAATAATAATAATTACCATCTGTCGTCGTCACCCATGTCATTTGAAACACAAAAAGGAATGCATCTTTTTAATGGAAAGAAAAACGAAGTCGCTACCATGAAGCAAATCAACAGGAAAAGAAATAATTGTTTTAAGAAGATAATCTGTATACCTATTGTAATTACAATTCTACTAATCCAAAGACAAGAGGGTCGATTATTTTGAAGAAAACAAAAATGGAACGCAAATGTTTCTCTACGTAAAATAAATTGTAACGACATACATACAAAAGCTATACAAAACAAAAGCAATCCATTTACCAAATGTTTGAACCGTATTATACGTATAAAAGGCCTTGCCCATATACATACACAGTCTCATTTTTTGTATTGATGGGCTTGGTGTGGTATATATTATTACTATTATTATTAGAGTTAGTGTTACAATACATGTTAATCAGTAACAGTAATAAAGAGTAAAAGATAACTATTTAGAGTAAATCAGTTTTGGACGAGAAAATAGCAGAAAGTAGGAATAGGTTTTGGTGAAGTAAAATAAAAATACGAACGGTCTCAAATGTACAGATTTTATTACTGCAATTCATGAAATTACGTCATTTGTAATATGCGTTATTGCCCTACGTAGTGTAAATATTCAGATACCAATTTGAAAACCATTAATAATATATGACTCTTTGGCATAAATGACCATTGACATATATATGGTTTGTGTCATTAGGACATTAAAATATTATTTTGCGTGCAGTAAAAAGGTTGTTGTGAATGTTTTCAGGAAACGTTTCTAAACTTTCATTTGTGCCATTACTTGTTAAGTTTCTTTCAGCCAAGATACTCGCTGTTCTTATATGTTATTATGGTTGTAAGTAATTATGAAAGTTTACCGTTAATGTAACATATATTATACATATATTATGGTTGTTTATAAGAAGCTATTATAGGTTAAACTCGACGTATATCCTTTTTTGACATATACCTTCGTCCTAATATGTAAACAATCACAACAACAGAGAAAATACAATTTTACAATTTGTCGATTCCTTTGGAAATTTTCGGGAAAATATATGCCAAAATTAACGGATGGTTTTGGTCCCGTTTTGTGTGCTATCGAAAGAAACAACTTGGCAGATAGGAAATACATAAATGCGTGTTGTGAACAAGGTTTGATGATCTGATATTATTTGATCCCGGTTTTTTAACTTATTTGATAGGTAATAGTACATAAATACCAGATGACATTACAGGAGCGCATAGTAATTTGCTATAAATTAACAATATAACTTTAAATACCTATCAGTTTTTGACGTATTAAATGAGTGTAGGTACATAAAATATAAATATAAATATATGTGGTTTTAAGTATGTGTAAGTCTACAGGAATTGTATTGTGTTATTCTGCATTTCGTATAATATGCAATTATTGTTCTTCTGTGCAAACTAACTTGATAAGGCATGACATATTATGACAGACTATATGCAACTATGCAAGTGTTAACGATTTACTACTACATCTACGTTAGGTACGATGTGATTTTCAGTACGTCTTCAATAACTCCTATTTGTAATAAATATGAAAACAATATACGTAAACTTCTAGCTCATTTTTGTTACATTTCAAAATGATGTTAGTGGCAATATTTCATCTGCCAAAACTACTGTTCAAGAAAGTTTTCAGCTTTCTCGTTTTGGAAATGTAACTACTTTATGATAACTGCAACCAATATACGTAAACGTTGTGCAACTTTAAATATTTATGTAATTTCATGTAATTAAGATCTTATAAATGTAATAAGTAGAGGATAAAATTTATTTATAAGTATTTAAAGGAAAATGAAACTACCAAAAGATATTGCAAAAAAGGATTGAAATTCTGGGGGTGAGCTGCTGATGAAAGAATCTATTTTCCTTTCAGAAGACTCGCTTCGTTACAGAAATTCAATTACTGTAATGTAAAGTTAATATACGTTAATAAAAATCTATGTACAAGAAAAAACGCAACCAATATACGTATGTCATATTGATGACCTCAAATAGTACAGGTTCATAAGAGAAAAATATTGTTAGGGTACGATGGAATGTAAAACTTGGTGATGAGTAAAATATGAATAATATATTAAGATTTTAAGGTAAAAGTTTTTTTATCACAAAGCATATAATATTGTAATAAGAAATTACGAATGGATTTTAAGGTACATATAATATATATATATACATATATTCTGTATTGCGTAGTCACAAAACATTGAATACCTAGTTTAGAGCGAAACGTACGACTTTTCTTTCCCTGAGCAATAATTTTATCTTGGAAAACAATATCTTTGCATATTACCATAATTTGTGTTGGTTTTACGGTTTTTACCATTGAAAAATATCCCATTCATTTCTTAAATCATTCGTGCAATAAGGTATGGCAGTAGTACTGTCTATTGTGGTAGTGGTGGCCGATAAATTCATTCAAATGTTTGATTTTAAAAATACAGTTTCATCATTTATATAGCGTAAAGAACATTTCAAAGCAAAATACAAAAATGCTCTGTTGTTAATATTCATTCAGTTGTAAATGTGCAGAGCGTACATATAGGTATCCCGAAATGTGTATTGTAAGCCCATTCATTTTTATTGTATTTTTGCGAATGGGAAGGAACATGCAAATTCTTTTCGTTCGACACCACCACAGATACTAATGATTTGATTCAATCAGATATGGAAAAAAGGTTTAAATGTGCTTGGTTATATCTTTACAGTGAAGCTGACAAGCTGTTCGTCACAATCTCACGAATTTATCACATTATTTCTTTCAATGTAATCTTGTTCAGATTTTTAAACAAATAAGCAAACAATATGTGTGTATTTTTTCTGCTTTATCTTTCTACAGCTGTACACTACTGGTGCATCCATCCGTTGTCAATCAATAAGTTTTCACTTACAATTAGCCACAATCCCCAAAAAGAAGTGACTGCATGATATACGATTTTAAACGAATTGCAATTGTAGGTTCTAGTAAGGATTTACAAAATTAGCGGTTTAGCGAAGCATAATTCATGTACCACGATTGCGAATGATGTGGTTGAGCAAAACAGGACATTGCATGTGAGTAAAAAATACAAAGATGACGCTATCTTCACATTGGAAAAACTGAATAACGTTTGCAAATGTTAAGTATATGTAAATGATAAGAAATGCGAGAAACTGTCATTCAGTGAATAAAACACAAAATCAACACAATAAAATGCAATATAATTTTTACAGGATTGCACATCGTGACAAAATATTAGAAATGTTATTTAAGCACTGTGTTGCACCGGTGAACAACAAGAAACTGTCAATGTATTAATAAAGGTAAAGATATCTTTTTTGTGAAATTCTGAAGAAAAAAATGTTTCTGTTTTTTTGGAAAAAAAAGTATTGTGTTGTGGTTGCGAAATTCAGCGTTAAAAAGTTAAACCAGTCAAAGTTTAAATGCTAAAATATTGTAAGTTTGCAGTTTTTGTTTTGTCGCTCAACTGTTTGTATTACCCCGTTCTTACTTAAAAATTCCCATTACATTACCTAGAGTGTGGTGTCTTGTCTTTGAAAGGTTGTTTTTTAAAGTTACATTTTTTCGAGCAAACTAGGCGTAAAATTATTGTTGAAAAGTTCAATGTATTCGTTTGATACGCTACTTGATTATTTGAATTCATCAAATCATCGTAATCACCTGTAATTTATATGTACGTACATACGCCACACACAGGTGCAAGAGGAAGAAGCCTTTTCCCTTTTCATGTTAAAACGTAGCTAATTGCCGTTTTCCTGCTGCAATTCAACTTGGAAAAAGTTGCATTATATAGCCTTTTAAAAATACCAAGAAAAATGTTGAAGAAATAATATAAGACCACGGCCGCCACGGAGGGAATAGAGCAACTTGTCTGTTTGTTTTTATCGTCAAATTATATTTTTACTTTTCAACTTTCTACACACTTTTTATGCTGAAAAAATTGTCTTGCGAATCTCCATTCTTAAGATTCGTTCTCTATAAATAGGTATGCATGATAGAATCGCAAAACTTTTCGGAGAGCAACTACAAAAGAAAATTATATTGTTTTTTTCATGCCTCTTTGTACATACTTCCTCTTCACTGTTTTCTAGCTGCACGTCTTACTTCACTAGAACTGTAATTATCAATTTCAACGCACCTACAAATGGCGAATATGTTGGTATATATTTTTATGCGGGCGAATACGATGTGTTACTGTACATATGAATATTTAAAACGAAAGAAATTTCCGTGATTATTGATTAGGTGCGATTAAGCCAACCTCTCATGATCGAATTACTATGATTATTGTGTATGTATTGTTAATTGTTGAATATTGTATGAAGAAAAATTGTAAAAATGTATATTTTTCAAGTTAACCCTTTCTGTATTATGAGATCTTGTCTTGACCAGACAGGCCCGGTATTTGTTTGGCTTTATAGCAATTTTATAACAATTTTTGACTACTATTTTGCATCGTGTACAGCTAACAGCTACATAGATTGTCTTTCCTGAAAATATGCTGTTATTTTCCCAAATTTTACTCAAACTGTATAGCTTACAACTTGAAAAACATAATTTATAATAAAAAAATAAATATAGGTAATATATATATTCTATCACACAGTGGTTTTAAAATTTAGTGTAAAAATGGTACGCAAAAGTATACAATTGTTACGAAGATAAAGAGGTATTTATAAAATGAAGATTTTAGCCACCATCCATCTTAAGAAAGTTGTACGAAAACAAGTTTACGAAGTCAGTTACTCAACAAGAATACAAGTGTGTGTCCCACCCTGTTTGTCAGTTACAATTTGAACGTTGGAAATTTAAGGTAGCAAGACCTGTAGAATGATATTTGGACCCACTTACAATGCATTTAATGGGTGGGGTCACCGAAACAAAATCATAATTTGGCAATTAGACAACATACAACAAGGAAAACAAAATACATCCATGAAAATATACGTAATAGACTAGATGAATGTAGAATATTATGATGAATAAATTATAAATAGGAAAACTTTATTTAAACAATTAAATAAATACTAAATATTATATTATACAACTCATACACACAATAGTACTGATTATTGATCGTTTTTCAACAATTTATTAGGACCTCTTAAGAGATAGAAAGAGAGAGCATGTGAAAATATTTTTTAGAGAGACACATAATTTCAATCATCATGAACTTGAAACTTGACCGACTATACGTACTCAAGACTTTTTAATTGTAATAATGGTTTCTTATAGCAGTAGTATATTATTATTCTCGCTGGTGGTTTCTTAGTTGTCACCATAAACTGATATATACTTCAACTTTATGAAGATTGTATGTTAATATTATATAGTGCTATTAATTTTTGTTGCTTAATGTATAAATATGAAATATTATTTGTAAATCATTTGTCATTACCGTCATCATCACGTATCAATGTTTTCGGTTGAAGTACGAACAGCATTATTCTCAAGAATTCTTTTGTGTAAATAAATTTTTACCCTTGATAATGTATGTACTACAGTTAGGCACTATAGTCTATAGTGGGTAAACAAATAAGATGTGTGTGTGTACACGAAGTATAATATTTAAAGAAACTGTAAACACGTGGATGTGATTGTAAATGTTGACATTATTTCTATCATTGCAGCAAGCAACTATTGCTACGCGTACATACATAAGTAAGTAAATACGAAAACTTTAGAGGAGAAAGTAGACATATAGGAATACGTATTTTAAGTATTATATATTATTTAGCCTCATGTTATGCTAATAATTTTATTGTCATTATGATTATTGTTAGTAATGTTATTGTAAAAAGTGAATTATGTATTTTAAAATAGAGTAGATATATGTCTAAAATAATGTTCGTATTATTATTACTACATAAGGAAACAGGAAAACAGTTGATTATGAAACCTTGTAATAATGAAATAAAAATGTGCTGAAAGAAACAATTATTGTACGAGTTTGGCATTGATTTCTTTTCTGAACATTGTCACCAGTGCCCATTGTCACTGAATAATATTAATCTGTTATTTACGTCATGTAACGAGAAACTGGTATTTTTATTGCGTCATACTCTCCGCTATTGAATCTGCTTTGTGAAGCTGGAATCATTCGCGCTGTTACAAAACTGTGCATTGCAGGATATCATTTTATTTATTATATGTAATGTGTAATAAGGAGAAAGGTGGTGCTAAGGACGAGATTTGAGGAAAGTTTGGTGTGTCAGAGTGCAAGGGATGTTGTGAAGAGGCGCATGAGACATTACGTCGTCTCTGGAGCCATTATTGACCCAACGTCGAGCCAATGAGAGCCCAGTCATGGCTGTCAAAACCACACACACAGGCCATTTAATCGAGTTTTACCGAAGAGAGTGGCACTCACAACACTGCATTAACAACAATTGTATGGCGGATAGGAATAAAAAACACGTTACGGAGAGAAACGGTGTTCTACACTTTCCTACGCAGCAAAACTTTTCTAGGGTTGCTGCTGCTGCTGGTGGTGCTGTGTTATAAGCATTTTAGGTACGGGAAAGTGCAGCATCTGAAAGATGGGTTTATATAGGCATATAAAGAGCATGAACAAGTAGTAGTGGTTTATTCATACGTACACTTTTACAGTCACTTTCTTGTATGTATATATATTATGTAAATCCTCAAGGCAATTCACTCCAACAGTTAGCTAGCATACCGCTGTACCTACAACGGTGATGACTGCCTACAGAGAAACTAATATTAAGGAAAAGGGAAGAAGTATACTTTAGAGGGTAATGTCTATGTCCTAATGTATTTATGTCGTAAATGAACAAAGATTCATGTTTATCTGTTGGCTTTGGACAACTTTATTTTGTAAAAATTTAGTCAACAAACAGGATCATACGATGGGATAGCGTGGACTGTAGACATCATTCATACACATACATTCAACCTGAATGTAAATGCAATAAAATCAACTCAGAGGTAGTTTACTTCGGATGAAGACCTTTTTTGACATAACCTGCGTGCGATTTTCTAATGAAATATAGGAATAATTTTTATGTTAAAAATAAGCGATCGTGAAAATGTCAAACTGTACAGCAATAGCAATAAATACAAGCTGACGGCTTAATGAACGATATTTTTTGTCTTTTGTCTTATGCTACCGAGCAAGGGCGTACCCAGATCTAGGTCCAGGGGAAGTTACTTTTTCACACTGAATTTTGCAATTGTTGATAGTTTAATAATAATATTATAATGCATTTTTGGTGAAATCGCGATTCCGGGGGGGGGGGGGGTGTCGGAAGCGGCACAAAGTCGAATTTTCAATCAAATGAAAATATTTGTCTAGTATTGTCAACCG
>JAHZNE010003803.1:0-13067 GCA_027744055.1 Callyntrura sp. NNG-2020
ACGCTTCGTGGGTGCAAGGAAACCCACATTAAGCTTTTTTGATGATATCATATTAGAAGTTATTTTTTAGCAACCAAAATATAATGCCGACTTCCATACAATCGGATTATGAAAATGTCTGCTCAATAAAACCAATCCCACATATATACTTAAGCACCAAAACGGTATTGTGACAGAGGATAAGTTATACTTAGAATTGTTCAAACATTCCGACACCGTACAGACTGGTATAATATCGAGGTACATATATATAAATACCTACAACTGTGACCAATTGTCTATTATTGCGGAAATTCCAGGGGTTGCTAAGCGCAACCGTAAGAATAAAAAAGGATTGTGGTAATATGTCGGGAAAAACCAGAAAAGCGCGCAAATTATCAGTAACCCACTCGGTATGTGTGTATTTACTACTGGTTTTTTTATTCGTGATGTGGCTGAATGCGCCTCGCATATACGTAAGCGTTAATGTGCGGATAAGCGACAAACAACTCAAACTGATGAAGGCCGGAGTAGTAGAACGGTTTAAACCCAAACTTTTCCTTCTCCTTCACCCTTTCTCCGGCTGAGCCCCGACGCGCTTACTGGATTATGACAATGGCTTATTGGCTATCATGTTTCCCCCACAAATGTAAACACTTGAAAATTTGAACGTACGAATATGAGGAATATTTTTATGAGGCTCGTAACCATTTCCATCACACTTATCGTTACGCAACACTCCACGCCTGGTGGTGTGTACTAACACAACAGTCCTCATCCACACAGTCAAAAAGTTGTCGCGTCGTTTTTAGGAGAGTAAGCGAGCGAGAGAGAGAGAGAAAGAGAGAGATCACCGCCACCGTCATACAACTAGAGTACTAGTTACGACTTTTTGTAGTAGTGTTATTATTATTATTATAGTGCATTGCATCACATCACACACACTTGAGCCATTCACGACCTTCCAAGACGTATGAATAGATAGACAGATAGTAGCTCGATCTTAAGCTTTTATACGACGTCGCCTTCCCTATGTGAGTGTGAATGCACCCAACAACAAAGTATTCAGGATATTTGTGGTCGTTCTTATAGCACGGTTTATGACGCTAACATCGAGAACACCCGCCCGGCAGCAGTATAAAAAGGAAACGACTAAATTTGAAACAAAGTGAAAGCTCACCCTACACACACAAACAGTATTTGGGAGAATACACGTTACACAACCCGCTTTTTCGAATCTACTTCCTCGCTTTTTTCTAAGAAATGTCATTCTTTTCATGGATTATTCTTTATTCTTGTCACACAAATGATTCGTTCCTTCAAGTATGCTTGTCTTTTGTGCTTTTCCTGTTTCATATAATACGTACTTATATCACAGGGTAAATTATAAAAGAGAAACACATGCCAAGCTTCCAACCACCACCACCACCATTGACAATGGCCATGGTCATATTACGTCGTTGTTGCATTGGCCAAATAGCTGACAGTGAGGAAAGTCAGAGAGCGAGAGGAAGAAAGCAGCAAGAAAGAAGAAAGCCCAAGACTGAAAAACTTTATGAGAAGCGACGTCGACAAGAATAAAGATACACATATATGAAAAGTATGTATATAACTCTACTTTCTACGAATGTACACTGTTGGTAATACAATAATAATATAACAATCATTATATTCCATTTCCCTCCTCTCCCCTTTTTTGCTGTTGTATTGTACAATAATTTTTTGTACAAGTAGAGTATTCCTGCACACATTTTTAGGTTTCCCCAAAGTAGCATTAAAACGAGAGGAGAAAGCGATCTCTTTTCACACACACAAACTACTTTTCTCGCAATACGTACTACTATTGCTATTATTACGGTTATGATATGAGCATTATTGCAATTTCTCTCATCTGTTTCTATTTTCTGTGCTGTTGACTTTTATGGAGTAAAGCGTGTGGGCTTTCTCAGCGGAATTACACTCCGTTTCCTTTGTGCTTTTGCTTTTTTGTGCGCGCGCCCTAGTGTGTTGATATCAGATGCATATAACATACCTGTGAATGTGAAAGCACTCACTCCAGTAGCAATATAAGCGCGTCCGGTTTGAATAACTGTGCAAAGCCATAGATATCCCAACTTTTAGTACCGCCTTTTCACTAATCTCCTATTCATACCCGCACACATTCTTATTTTTTGCTATTTTTCCAGGGAAATAGAAATACAAGCAGCAACAGAACATTTACAAAACATGTAGCCAAATGCGTATAGGTATACCCTTCTTACAAATCAAACTGAGATAGGATTCCAAGATCGGAGTATCAAAATAAAATTATATTTACTATTACTGTTACGTTACAATGACCTATTACCGTTGAAATCGTGTGAGATCTGATACTCGTTCTAAGAGAAATTGACAGCGAACGCAAGGTAGACACGTCTTTGACTTACTGGAAACTTTTTCTTCATCACGCAATCACGCGAGATGATTTCTTCAACTCCATATTTTCTCCTTATACGGTAGTGAAGTGAAGCCCTTTGCAGGCTGTCAATGACTTTTGAAACTTTAATGTCGTATATTATATTATGATGATAATGACAACTCGCGCAACACGACGACACGGCTTGTTGGCATTAAACCTTTCGTTCCCTCTATTCATGTTAATACGATTTCGACTTTCCATCTTTAGACATGTTGCTCCAAGGAAAAGGCAGGTATTGTATGGCATCTTCCAGCAACAGTCTCACAATCTTAAGTACAGAATGCTGTAAAGTAGTTTCTATTCAACTCTAATTGAAATCCCTTTTGGGGATTTAACTACCCCAGATTGCTGCTAGCTGAACAAAAACGACAGAGAGAACGGAAAATGCTACGTAGCATAAACTGCACTGCTACCAGCCTTATATTTTTGTTTCACTTCTCGGAGTTTGTGCAGTGCATAATACATCTCGCTTTTAGTGTAATCAATTTATCTAGACATGGGAAGAATAAAAAAAGCTAAAAGCTTGTACATCTCTTAATGGGTTAATTAGATTTTGATGCAAATGAATAAAATGCATGTTAAACAACACAACCACTTTCCTCCTTTTCCAGTCACGTTGTGTGTTTGTGCGCATTGTTTTACAAAATACGAGCCATATTGCTTGTAGGGTAATAAATGATAGTGAGAGGTGTTTGCCATTGCTTCTTAATACCTGCACGAGGTCAACCAAATTATAGTGATTACTGACACTATAGCAGTTTTACAAAATCATTACAGCTCCTGGTGAAAGCAGAATCACAAAAGGAAAACTTCCTGCAGGAGAAAATTTTCTTCAAATATTGAGTGGTTGAAATATGTATGTATTGGGAAGCATTGAGTTAATTGAAAACAATGGAAATATTTGAGCACCAGTTATTGTACGATTTGAGGTCTGTGTTAAAGCTAAAGAAACAAAAAACAATATTACAAGAATGCCTCCGTTACAATAGGTAGACGTTTTCTATCACGACAACACAGATAATGATGGGCTTCTGAATACCGCATTCCGTAATATTCCGCGTTTGCTACATATAAGCTACTATCATGTTGCATTTCCACCCTTTAAAAATAGCTATTAGCCCTACAAAAATATAAATAGTGATGTAATAATTTTGTTAACTGTACGTGTCAATAGTGCTTGTATGCAGACGATCGAGAATAATATGAAGGATTACACACACATGACATGACATGACCAAAGAAAAGTCCTGACTTTTAATCCTATTATCCGTAGTTGCCGTCTACAATCGAAGCTACTAGGGGGAACGTTTAAGTTGTTCTGTTGATGTCTCGAAATAGGAACCAAACATGCTATATTCTACTTTCAGAAATGTTATTCAGAACGTGAAGTAGTGGTAAGTCTTGAAATAACTGCTATAATGCCTACATACAACTCACAAGTAAGTCAAAGCTTAGATTTTTTGACGAAATAATCTAATCTAAAATGGAGAGAAACTATAATTTTACGTTACAACAAGTACATGATCAAAACATCAACAACCAGAGAGAAGCGAGCAATATAACAGTCTGGAAATATACTACGTATGTGCATGTTTGATATGTGAGGTTACAAAAAATATCAATAAAAATAGTAATCGCTCACGCAATCTAACTTTTTATGTCACCAATGAACTTGCATATACCTTCTGTAACACCAGCTCAACACTGGTTTCCACTATTAATACGTAAACGTAGACATAAGCTTCAAAGTAATCTTTTTATACTTGTCAAACCTAATAAGCACTACATTAAAATATAAAATCGATAAAGGATAAAATGTCGAAATGCTTCGAATAGTTGTAACGGCAATAATTGAAGTCACTTTATGTAACAGCGTTCCACTTTTTACAGTTCAGCTATAGCTAACTTCAAATAGATTAAAAATGTGAATAATATATAGAACTTTATACCGTTTGATTGTAGAGGAACGAGAGAAACTTAATAAATTGTGCATCTCAACAATAATCCTAATAAACTTTTACAAATTGATCGCATTATTCAAAGAATAAAAAACTATTTCCACAAACCCATCAAATAACTTACAAAACAAAAGATAACACTTATCAAACAAAAACTTGGAGAAGAAAATGCTTTCACTTGCTTCTCCAAAAACAGCATTAAGACCAAACACGATTTAGTTTTTTGTCTACTTTGTCTGGCATTATCTATACAACTTCAAATGCTCAACAGTGGGTGAAATTACTAAATTTATTTTAATTTCTCTTTAATCTAAACAAAGCTTACCATTAGATAGTAAAGTGAGTTATAGCATATAGAGAGCTCATCTTGCATAACAAAGTTACATAACTAATCACAATATCATCGTTGTAAACGGTAAAAATAAGAAAGAAAAACTAAATTTTCAATGAAAATCACAATATGCACTATACTGGTTTTTTCCGCTGCTGTGGTTACTACACCGCTACGGTGCTACTAATATGTATGCGTTTGGTGTTATTTATATTTCATCACCATCTCATATTTTCTTGGTGTTAGCTTCTCCCTGCTCAACCCCTGCAGTCCAAAAGACTACGAAGCGTATGCATTATGTATTATATGATTATTAGGCATATATCATCAGAGCAGTAAAAGCTCCATTTTCATTCCTGGAGAGAGGGAGAGAAGAAGAAGGAGAAGAAAAACAAAAGGGGAGAAACCAGAAAAAATTGAGTTTGATCCGTGTTGGCTGACTTTACCCTACTCAGTTGTTGGTTTGCTGGCAGTCTTTTATTCCTTACTTAGTTTCGTATTATTTTCTTCCAAAAATGTAACCATTATCACATATTACTCGTATTATTTTATGCTTATACTTTTCTCCCTCGTTTTCTACAAAATAGTGCAATGGCAGTATAGTATTTAAGCATTAGTAGCTTTATAACTACGTACTGTGTCGCTTTTTGCCACAAAATAAAAAAGGAGACGCAAAAGAGAGTGTTTATTGTTTCCAAAAATTTTCCCATTCCCCTCTTCATCCTGTTTACTTTACTCCATATATAGCCGTCGTCACAGTCGTCATCATTGTTTTCTCGTCATCATCATCTTTTAAACGACATAATCATAAATACATATGCATACACCCAACTAAATGCATTTTTTCTCTATCATTTGGCCTGTTCTCTCCTCTCTACGTAGTGTGTGACTCATACAGGCTTCCACATAATAGAATAATATAAAACATTGCCAGCCACTTAGCACATTTTCCTGTGACATCCTTGGCTTGGGAGAACGGCAAAAAAGCTAATATAATGAGAGAACGGTACACAAAAACCTTGCTGTACTGCAGCCTTGTTCTAGAAAGGAGCATTGACTTTTATTATTATAGAATATTAGAGAGCACAGTTGTTTTAGTGCAAGTGCCATTCCATTTCACTGCTACCGCACCGTCAGGAGAAGACGACGAAGAGGAAAACTTTTGCCAGTTGTGTCATTCGTAGCCGTGCCCTGCCACTACTACGCCCTGTCAAAACTAACTTTTTTCTTGAGTGAGCACAAATCAAGAGAAATGCTTATAAGCACACAACAAAATTTTCTCTCTCGCCTTCTCTCTGGGCTCTCATTTTATTTATTATTATGCAAGACACATCACGTAATATAATATACACATGAGAAGAATAAAAATAGTTATAATAATAACAAAAGGAGAAGGAGAGAGAGAGTGTGTGTGTGTGTGTGCTTGTTGGTGGGACGGAAGAGAAATAAACTTTTCCCCATCTTTCGGTTTTTCTTTTCAGGCAGAAAATGTTGGGAAAAGGTGAAGAGGAGTAAAAAGCTTTCTAATTGGTCCCCACGGCCAATCTCCTCTTTCTCGTCACACAATGATGACGACTCGCTGACATAATGTTTGAAAATGGGACTCTGATGAAGACGTAGAGCCTGTAATAATAATAAATTCTATTGAGGCACCGACTTCTAATGTTATGCAAGTAAAAAAGGTAATGTTCTTTGGAATAGACGATGGAATGCATATCATTATTTCCCATTCAAAGCTATATCCATGTGTTTAGTCTATTCAAAAAGTTGAACAACAAGCTTTCTCGCAGAAAGCATGCTTATTGAATAATAAATGATTTTCATGATGCTCTACCTCTCCTTGCTGGAATACGTCTGTGAGGGAGTGCACCAACAGTTTTTCTGGTTCCTCGGCGGTATTTAAATCTCAATAGTATAAACCGATTAATTGCACGTGCGCATCTTTTGTTAGCGTTTAAGGGCATTTTCTTTTTCGTGGATATATTTCGTGGAAAAAGTTGGGACAAACACCATATATCAGATTTCATCACTTTTAACACTGCAGCGTTCTGTTAGTCAGATTAACACACAAAATTATACCTTACAGACTGGCTACTCCAGCATTAGGAAGTATATATGATGATATGCTTGGACGTACACGGAGATAAAAAGTGAGCATCTCAGGGTGTGTATATATTTCATGTGGATTGTGAACAGACTGTTGAGCAAGAAGATGGAAAGTTTTTTTTTCTTTTCCTCTTCTTTCTCCTCAATATATAAAGCTTACCCAATTCCATAGAGAAATACCAGACTACTTTGAAGGAAAAGAAAAACAGCATCACTCTTTCGAACTATTCCGCAGCTGTTTCCAGTATCAGTACACTTGGTACATATCCATCTAACAATCTGACGAAAAGAAGGGGAGATATTGTACCAACAAGGAAGTAAACACATGATACTGCGATAAGCGGAGAAAGAAGGAAAGTAGAATCTTTTCCAGGTTAGCCTATCTCTCCGAGAAATACTAAAAGTACGTGTGTTTTTGTACATATGTATGTACCCATACCTTCCTACTTAGCTACCTCCCAACAAAGCCAATGTGTGTGTGTGTGGCGAGGATGAAGCCAACAGACACTCACTCAACAGCCATAAATCACAATTTGGTGGAGATTACTTGGCCAACCACCTGCTGGGCTAAGGTTTTCCTCATGGCATTTTATTTTATTTTTTGTGGTGTGGTGCGGTTTAATACATTTCAATTTACACGTAAGGCCTTTTTATATGTGACTTTTTGGCTGCCATCCGTGTGTGTAGCACAAGCACACTACTAAGCCTCCTATAACTTATCTCACATGGAGAATCAAGTCATGCTGGGCTGACGGTCTTTTCGCTTCTCTCTTTTATCTACGCCTGCATACACACATATACACCAAAAGGAAGAGAGAGAGAGACACTATTATGGGGCTAAGCATGCTTTTGGCTGCAAATGGAAAATAATATTCTCTCTTCATTTTTTGCTCCGTTTTTATTCCACAGCTTTCCATAAATGTTCGTCTGTTTTGCTGCCACTGTTGTGTGTGTGTGTTTATTTATATTACAATGTACCCGTGCCATGTGCTTACGGCATTCTCTTCTTATCGTCTATTTGTATCTCCGTAATAAAGGGAAAGATTACAAAGCTTTCTCTATGATGTGTATAAATACTTATACATGTAGAACCCTGTCAAACACTGCCTTTGTAGTGGAAGGCTTGTGTAGTATACGGTTTTTGTTAAGCTGAGAATATTAGTCTTGTGGTTTTCATACTTTTCATGACAGGAGAGCTCTGGAAGCTTTTAGATACCATAAACGGGAGGTACTGTATGTAATGACTACGGCGACGACCACCATTCATTCCATACAACACTTTGGTATTGGTAATGAGGTAAAAGTCTTTTTATACAGTAAACAAGCAGAAATACTCTTTGTTGGTACGTCTGCAGAGCGCACCGACCTGGTGCACTTACCGAAGGACAAAGCTAGCTAAATATGCGTTTCATAACATAATGACATAATGCATATCTTCAACATTTACAGTACGAATGGTTTAATGTTTATTTGGAAGTTGGGCTGTGGATGATTTTCCGTATCAGTCAACAGTCAACATGGTAGTAGGCAGCAGGGGATGGCGGTATGTGTGCATAGCGTGTCAGTATAGGAGCACCCCTGCTGCAAGATGAAAGATTTAGTCATTTTGGCGCCTGGGATTTTCAAAGGCTATATGCACGGCTATTATTGCACACTATTGAAAAATGACGAAAATTTTCTTTGTGTTATGCATTCTTCGTTATCATCTTGTATGGAAGTTTTGTTCAGGGAGGACATTTCTCACTGATTAACGTAAGACAGCCTGTGGTACACGGTTTGCTGCAATTGCACGAGCGACCGTGAAATTTTCCCCGACGGTGACGCTCCCTTATAATAATAACTAACAATAAACGCCATTTTCCTTGATGCCGTGCCAAGGTACATGGGGAGAAAAGCAATAAGCAAAAGATCTTGGGATGCAAGCATGTGTGGTTGTATTTGTATTTCAGGAAATAAAACGCCACAGCTTTGGAAAATGCGCCGAGACCAAGATGATCCATGTTTAAACAGAGGCAGTGAATGGTAAAAAGGTACCACGTCTGCTTGTTTCTATTTTTCTTTTAGGTTATATCCGCTTAGGCACAATAGACACCATGTATGAAAATGGGTGAAAAAATAATATTCGGTGACAGAGAGATGGAGAACGCGACAAAACATAGAATGGGAATATTTTCGGAGAAAGCGTACATTAAAAAGTATTGTTGTTTTCCTTCGTAAGTGAGACAAGGGAGAGAGAGAAAAATAGAAGTGAATTATTATGAATTGAAGCGTGATAGAGAGTCTCGATGAGTTCCCCTCTAGCACAGAATTGGAGAAGACATACGGCTAATGTAAATTCGAATGAAAGTAATTTCTCATTCGTTTCTTGCTTTCTCGTCGGAAAGAGGAGAACCAAAGTCGCAAGTGAAGAAAAAATGAAAGTAAAGATTTATGAGATTAGAAGTATTCCAAGGACGAAGGTATGAAGTTTGAAAAGTGCACACAGAGTGGAGTGTGTATGGAAAATAGAGTGAGGGAAAGGGGAGAAAAGGGCGTGGGTTCTAATCTTTCTACTGAATTTACTATTCTTTTTCATGATAACTTTCGCTTCAACAGACAACCATATGGGCCCCTACATACACCGAATTTTGATCACGGTGACGAAAAAGTATTCTTTTGAATAGGGAAATCGAGGGAATGCTTACGATTCTGGCAAAATTTATTGTTGCTTCTTATTAAAAGCGTATGACATCATGCTTCCTATTTTCAGCAGAGTAGATGATAAATTGCGAGATAATATTGACAAAGAGACGCTTGCCAGTTTCGCACTTTGTATTTTATACGATAGAAATATTGGTATAAAAATATTTATTGCAAATTATTTATCATGGGTAGATATTATCCTATACTGGTGTAGTAAATAGAACAGAAAAGTAAAATCAACACCATATATTTTACGAAAGTATTTCTAAAAAAGTTTATGCTGGAAACTGTAAAATGGAAACCGCGGAATAATCATAAACACATTCGCCACAATACAATTTTTTCTTATTTTCAGAAGAAAGGTAGTCGAAGAGGTGGTGTAACAGATTACCAGAAATGAAAACAAGTAGGTACACAATAAATCCTTGCGGATTTTCACACAAGGCGTAATATTGTGGTGGAATACGCACAACAGCCCCCATATTTTTCTTTGCCATTCCCATAATCTTGATAAATAAGAGAGATTTAGTGTGGCCCGTCAAGAAATAATTAACTCGGTGAGCATTTCTCTCCTCTGTTTCTTCCATTTCCTTTCCACCGCGTGTAGGTAGGTAGGTACAGACAAGAGGAAACAAGAGATATTTCTCGCTAGCTTCCAAAACGTTGCATCATTCTTTATTCGATCGAGTAATCCGGTGCATCGCACTGTACCGTCAGGAATGCCAGAATAAAAGCCTGTGCTCTAACAAACATCCAACTATCCTACCTTGATTGACTTACAAGAGAAAGCGCTGGTGTTCATATGGTAAAAGTAGAACCCAGACGGTAGATACATACACACGCACACTTTCCATTAATTAAAACATTGATGGATAACCATAGGTTGACCGATGGTTGCTTCCAGCTCCCTCATGCAATAGAACGGAGAGTCAAGCAAGTTGGGAAACGATTTCTGTGAATTATCTCCGCAAAGAGGGAAAACACCGCTATCTAGACTGAACTTTTAACCAGAGGATTCCTCCATTGTACTTTAGTATAATAGTACAGTCGTTTACGCTCCTTATTTCAATATATCATCTTAATATTTTTATCTGCTGAATCCGTTTAAAACAATCCTTTCAATATTTATGCCTACTGAACATACATATAGAGTATAAGGGTCAACGCAATATCTAAAAAAACGTGTAACATTTTTAAAAGCTATTCATCCAACCGGACACACAACCAGTAGTCCATGAAATCCGAAACTCATTTCCCCCTATCATTTTCTCTCGTATCGTACGTATGAAATATAAAAACATTCATGAATACAGATACTTAAAACTAAAACTGAGATAATTTAACAGCTTTAAAAGAGTTTTGAGAGCTTTTCGGATCAACTAAATTAAAATAGAAAACCTTACAGTACACAACGATAGCCATCACCACACACGCCGTCATTCCCTTATTCCTCCGAGAACCACGTCGTGAAACCAAAACCACAAAAACATGAATCCATTACTACAACAAAGTGTGTAAGTGCAATGTCATTGATAAGGGATTAAATTAAAAAGGCGAGAACGAATGTTTGCAGTTAGTATTTTCCTGTGAAGAGTGAAGTAAGCCTTTTAGTTTTTGGCCACAGCGCTAGGAAAACGATGGAGGATCATTATTTTATGAAAAGGGCATACTGCAACGGAATATTTGAGTTCTCTTGACATATTATGTATTTAGAAAATGGAAGGATACTTGTCTTTTTCGACAACATACATACACTAAACCAATTGCTATTAAATAAATGCAAAGCATCAAAAAGAGCAACAAAACTAAAAAAAACTTCAAAGTTCCCCCGAATGTTTCCTTCCGTCGTTTGATAGACCAACTAACCAAGTCTGCCAACCGCAAAACGAGGAGATGTGTGTATTTTGTCATGTTGGAGAAAGGAAGGGATAGTAAAAATTTGTAAATAATGACTGTTTTCCCACTACTTGGTAGGTACATCAAACAAACCAAGTTGGAAAGGGAAGCACCACTTGATGATGACGATGATGGCGGTGTAACTACACACGAAAGGAAGGATGATCATCATCCAGAGAATAGAAGTACATTACGTAAAACAGAAGGAGACATTATTATGAGTCAACCAGTTTTGTTATGATGCTGCTGCTGCTGCTTTTGCTGCTGATGATAGTGATATTACCCTACAAATTTCAAAATCCATTAGGGAAATTGAGTCTTTTCGCGGCGTGTCAACAATGGGATGTAGTATAGATATAAAATCATCAAGCTATATAAATCCACACAACCACCACATCTACCACCGTTACTGCTGTTCTCTTGTGATTATGTGAAAGTCTACACCATCCAACATGCCCCACCACCACACATTATATTATGTATGTATTTTACGTTGGAAAGTACGTAGGGCGCAAGGAAACCAAAACAGCAGCATTCACACCCGGCCACTCATTTCAGAAAAAGTAAAATCGTGCTAGCAGGAGCCTGTTCCGCAAAGTTACTTTTGATATTGTAATTTAACAAGTTTGTTTTAACAACATGTTTTCACTAATCGAGGTTCATTAATTAGCTAACTTTACTTGTTTCTCGTACGGACAAATTGTTGCCATTGTTTGCATGCTACAGGGGGGGGGAATGCCTCTCTGCTTTCTGAATTCATTTAGAAGTATCATTAAACTAGGGAGGAAAAACATCTTTTTGCATAAAATGTTCAGATTTGTGTAAAAGCGTGGGTGACGGGTTTATATATGACAACTTTCATTAGAGAAAGACTCGTTACGATTGCCGGCATAACTGGTGCTTCTCCTTACATACCTTAATACATTAAGGGACAAATGATACTTTTAATTGTGAGTGATTAACAATGTGTCACATGACTGCAATCTGCAATTATGAAGTTGGTATGATTTGTGTGTATGCACTTATACATGTAGATCTGTAGGTAGAGCGGTCCCAGTCAACAGCGTGTGTGTATATCGTGCACATGAAATTTACTGCAAATCAGGATTTATTCATTTTGTTGGTTGTCCATATTATCGTATTATCTCCTGTTCACTGCATTATCGCAAGACTCTGTCACAAAGTGCTTAAGTCAAACTAGTAAATACAGCAAAGCCATGCGCTATTTATTTATAATTTGATTGACGGTGGAAATTTATTAATTGATTATTCTGCAACGACCCTCTCAAAAGCCTTTATTAAAATAACCTGAAAATATCGCGACTACATTCAGTTACAGTGAATTGATGAAATTTAAAAGATGTTTTCGTTACTAGTTTAAAAGAGGAAAATAACGTGATTTTAGATCTACGTTAGCAGTCTTCAAAATTTATGTCAAATTTATATTTGTGCAGCCGTAATTCTAAGTACGTCGCTACCATTTTAACAACAAAACTGACAAAATAAATATATTCTGAGAACATTTGCTTTTATTCACGTTGATTAATGAACGGGAAAATGCAGATAGAAGTTTTTCTCGTCGTACCTCGTTTGCAGACAAGTTCAATCGCCGACAATTTACTTATCCTTTACAAAGGACAGGATTAGCAGATAAGCA
>JAHZNE010003804.1:0-25686 GCA_027744055.1 Callyntrura sp. NNG-2020
GCCAAAAATTGTGTCATTTTGACTAAAATGACATTTATTTTGACGGACATCTATGACATTTATGACACGAGCCAAGCCTAACCATACGCCAACCTACATTAGCATTCCCATCATTTATCAGTATTTGTTAGCACCAAATTTCTATTTATTTTCCCAAGATTTTACCAGATTCAACGTTGTCATGCGTGGGTCCATGCTGTCTTCACCCTATGGCCCTACCTGTATACGTGCCAGTTTTTAAGCTATAAATCCCTATAAAACTACTGCAATACTGCACAATAAACCGTTTAAATGTTTTATGCATCTCATAAAATACTTGCTGTCTTAAAATACAGACTCCTTTTGCTCGTCCTGTAGCGAATAAAACACACACGAACACGCTCCACCAAAGCAAACAACCACACGTTGAAATTTTCACAGGGAACCCGGCCGCATCGAGGCAGAGAGCAACGTTGTCGATATTATGTAGTTAGGTACCTATTATGGTCAAGCCTGTATATTCTCGAGGAATACCATTAAAATCGTAAACTGTACAAAATGCCCATTTCTTTTTTCCATCCTCTCCTGCCTGCATGTATTGGGGTATTATTACCAGAGAGCCGTGTTGCCGTGTAGCTCCCACCACCACTTGGTATTCGTATCGTCCACAATATCCGAGTCCTGTAAATCTCAACTCAAATATAGCCATAGCCTACATAAGAGAAAAAACAATAGGGTTCTCCACCACAGAATACCACCTTACAAAACTGTGTGGGCTATAGCGTATCGGTTTAATGTATATGTATGTATGTGGATAGGAAAATGTGTACATGTCCGCATTTTGCATAATGTACAAAACTTATACAGGCATCGGTTACCACGATAGGATGATGATGGATAAGGATAAGCTGTGTGTCTACTTTACACTCACTCAGTAAACGCAAGGGATTAGTAGAACATTCGCTAAAAAAATCATCTGCGGTGCGACGTATTCTGTTTTGTGCTTCAAGAAGTTTCTTGTGAGAGACGTACGCACACACGATTACTATACAGACACAAATGTACGAATCCACCAGTAAAAATGTGTACGTGAACGTGGCCTGATGCTGAAAATGAATAAGAGGACACCACAGAAAAACGAGAGGACCATCATCATCATTGTACTGAAAGGATGATGATGACGATATGGTAATAATGATGATCTCTGGGTAAGGTGATTTAGATAGTACACGACGAGATGAGAAGATGACGACGAGTCTCTCCTCGACTACTTCGCCTTGTGTGTGACTGTTGTTATGTGCGTTGCTGCTGCTGCTGCTGTTGTTCTGTGCAAACAGTGTGTGTGTGATCTTGCGACGACGACGATGTGCATTGAAAAAAGACCAGCAGAATTATAAATTATTACTTTCTGCACACAAAACATGATCCAACTTTTATTTTTTACCAATTTTTTCCTTTTACTTATNTTTTTTACCAATTTTTTCCTTTTACTTATGCCCGTTTAGGCAGATAAGGAATGTCGGTGGTGGAGATATGACGACGAGGCTGGGTATAAGCGGTAGTGATGATGGTAATGGTAGTGGTGGTGGTGGTGTAGTGGTTGTTTAAATGTAAAATGAAGGAAGGATGCTTAAACATAAATATTGTTATTAGAGGACGGTTTTTTCTCTTTTGCTGTGTTTAAGCTCAACGCTCAAAAATACCTGCTGTCTCAGTGTATGTATGAATTATTTATGTGTGTGTGTCTGTGTATTTGTGGGAATATCAATACAGTACAGGAGAGAAAAATTGATTTACGATGAGAGAATTAAAATTGATGGAAATATCAAATGTATAGCGATTAATACATTGAGAGAAAGCGAATAGAATTGTAAGAAGGGAAAATCGATTAGAGTTAAGAGTAGTCACCGAAAAACAAGTTGTTTTGTGGATTGTAAAACAAGCTTGGGAGAAACACGGTTTAACACGGTGACAGTAGAAGAAAATGTTCCTCGGGATGGAATTGGCATGTGATTAGTGATTACTACTTTCCTCGTTCCTCGGATAAAATATTGACAGGGAACCCAGGAATTTATTTGGGAAACCTGGTTGAACAGTGCGGGTTCGGAAGAATAAAAGCAGCAAGTTACCGACCCCGGGACGTTCTGTGACAGCAGCACTCCACGTGTCGCTGGTGTTTTCAATTAAATTAGGGTAGAACATATATCTCTGGCAGGAAGAGGATGTTTTCAATCTACTACAATACGATGTGAGAAGAAACATGTTATATAATGTGTAATCTCCGTTTATTGTGCCAATAATTACCACAGGAAATTGCCATTATAAACTTGACTGCCAAAAGAGTGCACGTCGAACATTGTAGGCACCACGACGGGTGTGTCGTTCAAATAAAGGCCAAGTGAAATATTTAACTGAATTACTGTGTGCGTTCGTTTCGTCTTGTGTGTATTGTCAGCTCTAGTAGTGCACGTATTTCATCCCGGTCATCGCGACAAGGATTTTCAGCCAGAGATTCCATGACCTAGCGCACAACATAGAGCTCTTAAGAAGTTGGTATGTTCTTACCGTTAAATTTCCAGTTCCAGTACAGATTCATACAACAGTATATTATTGATTCGAGTTCCCTGTAGATTCTGATTCTCGACAAATTAATTAAAGAAATTACACAGAATATGTGGAGGAGACACGACCTTGAAAGTAGTAGGTTCCAAAATCCAAAAAACAGTAAACTCATAGATAGGGGATGATGAATTTCATTGATTTATCTTTCATTTGCAAACTTTGTCATTATTCATTGCCATTTGCCACATACAGTCAGTCACATTAAGGTAGGCTGTGTTTTAAGAAATCAGCAAATCTCGAAATGTGGCTGATTGTATACCAAAATGCATGTATCCCGGTGAGATACAACCAGATCACAAAAGGTTACAAAGGTCATTTATAATGTCAGTTAACTAGTTCATTTTTATCCATTGATAATTATATGACTTTTCTCGTGGTTGATTGAAAAGCCATTAACAAGAAGTGTAAGCGTGTGGAGCATGGAGTTATCTGAATCACATACCTACTTTACTTGAGATTGCTTCCCTTTGCGCAACTTTCGTCGTATCAAAGCCACTTCCTTCTGTACAAGATAGTGGTGTGTGTGTAACCACACAAGATTTGTATTGCTGTCTTATTTACTATTCGCGACTTGTGGTAATTTAAATCCCAGTAATTAGCTGGTAATCAGTATCACAACTTAAAACTATGGAAGACAAATGAGATTCCTATTTACGCATTACATTTGCATCTTCTTGTAAACAATGGTCCATTGTAAACAGTTGTCATTCAGTAGTACATTTCTTTAAAGACGCGCGAGCAAATTCACAAAAACAAGCCTTTCTTCTCGCAATCTTGTGTTCAAGTAAAACAAATGAAACTTGTTATTTCTGCAAGACTAACTTTAGCCTTTTTTGTTCATTACCTACTCCTTTTTTGCTAATGACCACCACTGACCAACGACATGATCCAGATGGAGACATTGGAAGAATTAACGCGTAAAACACTCTGTGTACGCGCTGTGCAAAGTCATTTTCCTCCTACCTAGAAATTGACGAATTAACAAAAACATGAACAGCGTATAAGTTTACCGAAAAGCGTGTAGGTATTTAAAGCAAGTAGGCACTTGTGTAACAATAAAATTCATTCAGTGTAGATCCCAACTTTGTATTGTCATCTACCCAAATAACATCACAAAAGTATAATGAGAATTTCTAGAAGGGACAAGGTGACGGAGTCCATGAAGCGTAAACTATTCTTCAAGTTGTCTGCAATAAAGTACGCAAGAGCGTCAAAAAATGGTTCTTTATTTCCAATCCACAACGACAACAGAGACGGATCTCTCCACACAAACTGCAGAGAGTACTTAGCAATTCCTGTTTGCTTTTCATTAATATTCACGTTCTTGTAACTCAATTGGTTCCTCTTGATGATTTCATTTCATAGACGCATACACACAACAGGCATTCTTTAATTGTATTTAGTTGATTTACTTGGCTTTCATAAGAAACAATGGTACATATCCACACTCCTTTAACATGTAACTGAAATAAACGCACATTTACAATTGATTTGTAAAACGAAGGAATTTGTTACAAGTTGGCTGTATCATTTGCTACTATATATGACATGGCACAGCTGCCAAGCCAAGTACAGTGCAAGTCCAACAGTGTTACTGATGATGAAGATAGAGGTAATAGCGAACCCCTAATTGACGCCGCCACCAGGGTTTGCAGCATGTAACAGAGAGGATTTGGCCCTATTGGCACTCCACTCTGTGGTTAATACGATACTTACTTTATATTTTGCCCCGTTTGCCAGGCGACTTTTTGTTGATAAACACAACATGGTAAAAAAACGTGACGAGACGCAACTTGATACAAGTGAGCAAAATAAATGCAGTTTGTGCGCAATCAGAAAATAATATATGAGAGAGTGTGTGAGTGAGTAAAGTAAAGGACTGCAGCAGCCAAATTGTGTTGCTCTCCTCCTCTCCTATTCCAATGTCTACGAAAGTATAAAGGTTTGAAGACCAAAAAATTGGTAAATTGATATCTGATTCAAGATGATCTTGACCAAAAAAAAGTAAAGACGGTTGGGTTAACCATACAATTGTCTTGGTAAGCAACTCAAAGAGTCAGTCAGTCAGGTTACAGGATAGGCGTAACATTACATAGAGATAAGCATTTTATGGTATTCAAGGTGCACTTTATTGGTGCGATTACTCCTGTTCTTATTAGCTTTGCCAAAAGGATGAAAACCACAAACTTATGAACTTTATGCGACAAGCTTGGGAGGCAGATAGAATTTTCTCACAGTTTTCAAATGTACCTTTGGCATTTTGTGTTTTGAAATTTCGACAATGTAGTTGAAATGAACTAATTTCCTTCCCTGTGTCTATTAGGCAATTTCTACCATTGAAATTGACCTCCACGCCACGCAGATTATTTTGAACTCCGTTTCTGATGAAGATCCAATGAGGCAGTATGAGACTAATATAACGTCGCATAGTCGTTATTGTATATTTTCCCATTGATTCATTGTGCAAATTTGTATTATCTAATTATGCAAATTTTATAGACAAAAATATCATTTAGTAACTTCATTGCTTCTAGTTAAATTGTAAATATTCCAACGTAGTTCTGCTAACTACCATACGCATTATACATAGCTAGAATATGCGAATGCGAGTACAAAATAATAATTTCAAAAGCGTCGGTGTGTGAGCTATGTTGCATTCATGTGTTATTTCCACGATTTCAATAGTCCAGCCTAAATCTAAAAATATTTTACAACAAGCACGGCATTAGGGTGAACGTTTAGTTTCTAATAATAAAAGGATAATAAAAATAGGTGGTATATGTAGCATCGGTATTGAATATTCAGTACGCGCTATTTTACTGTGCATAACTGGTGTACACAATATTATAATAAGTGGCCTAAAATGTGTACTTTTAAGGAAAACAAGTTTCTGTAATTAAGCAGCAGTGACAATGATGATGATAGAATTACGGCTGTATGTTGTGGAACCAATAACATGTACCTACACCTGTGTATCGTACTACTTTATATTTGCCGTGCATTTCTCAGAATGGAGCTCGTAACGGAAACGAGAATGGATGGAATTTGTTCTGTCTTGAATGCACAGGTAGTCACAAGAAATGCTATACCCTTCTAATCAGCAACTACCTCCTCTCCTCAGCAGGTGTACGTATATTAGTGGAATTCCTTGGTGTCCACAAACAAAAAAATTTTGTCGCTTATTTTTTTTACCCTTTTCAATGTCACCGGTCAGTGAGCAAGTCGTTGAATTCCTTTACCATAGACGAACAGATAGGATTAGCACAAGAAGACGGCAACAATGTCTCTATCGTGTAAATGTAAATGTATAGGAAATAAAAGCCCTTAAACATGTATTTTTAGGACGAGCCAACAAGGAAGGCATAAAACAAGTTCAGGTCATTACAAATTATATGAGGCGATACACATACAAATCAATGGTAATGCATGCTTTTTTTATTTTATGGTCGAGTACCTGGAATGAAAGAAGGGAATGGTGTGTGCTGATTTAGAGGTTAACTAATGCCGATCGTTTTTTCACCCAAGCTTAATTTATATGTCTGCTACCTGGCTTGGTGGTGCATTCTTTTGTGTTCATGTTCCCAGTTCCCACATTACGTCTGCAAACAGGAACAGAAAATGGATATGACGTGGCTGAGGGATATTTTCAATTAATAAATACATCGTGCAAACGCATTTAAACGGTTATTTCCGAACTGTGTAGGGAGTATCATTAGATACTACTTTTATATTGAAAACCCCGCACCCGTTTCAATCTTATTAAAACTCTTGGAGTTATACACCTCCCTAATGGTACGGGATCAAATCAACTATCTAATTACATGACAGCCGTATACTTGGTAAATTTTAACCATTTATTTAAAAACTTGGACATGTAAACAGTATATAATTAGTAGTTTTCAACATTTGAGTACATTTGACTTGGCCTGTTTCTTGTGGTTATCTATTACGTTTTTTTAAAATTATTTTCTCGCAATAATCATAATATTCATAATATATACTTATTTACGCAGACAAGCGAACAAGTGGACGGGTGGCCTGCTGTCCGGTAGACTCTTATTATGTTATTAGCATAAGAGTGCTTTACATGACACTCGTTAACAGCTTGCAATTACACATCCATAATTATCGGGGTTGTTTCCCTCAATTGAAGCATATAATTTGAAAAAGAAATAACTCATAAGGAAGCATAAAGGGTTTTACTTTTGTAAAAAAACAGATGTAACACTCATTACAGCTTTTATCTTGCTTCGCTCAAATGAATGGACCCGTCTTCTGTTTCCTGCATAAGTCTGATTCACAATATTTAGTTCTTGATGTAATGTGTAATGCCTTGATAATTGTATAAAATCGATGCTGGAGAACATGGACAAACCAAACTTTCCAATAAATAGTTTGTTGGATCTGAATAAATGAAATGAAACATGATTGTATGCCCTCGTGCCACCTCTTATGATTTGACTGGGTGGGGTCGGTCAGAGTCAAATATGTTTTGATGTTTCCGTGTATTCCAAAATGTCAAATGGCAAGTACATTACAACATAACCCTTGCCACCAATGCAATGCCATACAATGCAAAAGTGCCATTGGTCCCTGTTTAACGATCTCGTGTTCTTTCATTTTACCTGCTGGAGAAGCAAGCAGAACAGGAAACAGGACAGAGTCTACAACAATTTGGTGCATATTGCCCAAAAGGCATTCTGTCTCCCGCCTGCCGTGCCTGCGCTTGCACATGCAACGACACATGAGAACGAGAAAATTCTTGTGAAATGCCATATACTCCATATATGCATTCTGTGTAATACCCCAATTTAAACACGAACCCACCAAGTTCATTTACATGTCCTCCGACTATTTCTATCCACAGATACATTTAATTAATTAAAAGCCTCTTTCGTGCTAGCCCCCATTGACAGGGTACTCAAAAGTGTCCGACTCTGCGTTTCGAGAAAACTTGGACTTGGCTAAAAGCAACATTTAGCTATTGCCCCATCCATCCATCATACTTTTTGTTAGGTCAGTTAAATCAAATTACAAAACCTGCCATGAACAAACCACGAGCATTGTGTAGTTTGATTTCGATACACACCGAGATAAACTCTGGTCACTTTCATAACTTCATAAATTTCCCAGAGAATAGAATACATGTCAGTTCACATTTCCACCTTGTACCTCTTACCGTCTTAACATTTACTACAATAATTGCGATTTAAAATAATAAGACGATTACATGTGTGCATTTACTTTGCACGCTAACTGCATTGCTTGCTAACTAATGCAAAAAATCGCGACAATCATTTTTATTCTGAACATTGTTCTTTGCTATCGTTGTGTTACACTGTTTATCTGCATGATGCTCCCCTATTAAAATTCCACCATACAGTAAAACATACAAAGACATGTGCTGACTCAGCGCAGTCTTTGTAACAGTCCGTCCACCCGACGGATTCGACACGGCAAAAAGGGGCATGTTGGTCCCATCTAAAAGACTGAATACACAATCCCACAACATACGAAAACACTAAAATACTCGAGTATACAGTTCACACAGAGTGTCTTGAACAAAATTCAATTTGAAATTAATGTGCCTCCCATGATTTAAGGAGGATAGAGCATGCCCCGCCATACACAAAAAATATACACACGACGACATATACCTATCACGAATACCTATACCCACATAAAGTTTGTAGGTACATAAAAATGGTTGACCCTGAAGTTTTCTTCTCGCCTCGTCTCTTCACAGCGCTATAGGTATAGCCTTCCTCCATTTTCACAGCGCAAACATCACATTATCATCCATTCTATAGCTTTGCAGAAAAAGAGCCAGTTTCATACTCGTGCTGTGTGTCTTTTTTTTGATATTCTCTTGAGAGTCTTTGCGCCTCGCATCCTATTATCCATTCTTACTTCACTTCACCACTACTATCCTGCATTGCTCCTAAAAATTTTTGATTGTTATCTGTTTTGTTACGTACAAACACAAGAAATATCGGTTTGTGTGTATGTATATACACAATCAGGAATTTGCACGAATCATAATGATGTAGGTATATATACGAGTGCCTATATTTTTGATGTTTTGTCATATATATCCAATCCAAACTGACTCCGTCAGGCCATGTGTAAGAAAAAGTTAAAATATGTTATGTTATGTAGCATTGAAGCAGTAGTTCAAGTTTGGTGTATAATTTTTGCAACGTCGGTTGACGACGCATTTATAAGCTATTCCCATTGCCACTCTGGCACTAACTCTTTTTTGTATCACTGTGTGTCGTTCGTATTTCGTTGAAATGTTTACTGATTTTGTGTACATGATGCAGATATGCATTCCGACTGACATATAACCTACTACCGACACGTAGTGCCACCAAGATGTCATCGTGATGTTAGACAAGCAGGAGCAGTTGCTCATATTCTGATAAAGGTCGTACGATTTTTTGATGATGATTCGTCCACTTTTAAATAACATGGGATGGACAGTTGGTTTACAAGTTTACATCATTCCTATTCCTCCGCTCAGCACATATAACATCCGTCTCCGTCCTTTGAAGTTAATAATAATAAATAAAGAGCAGAGGACTTTTAACGGTATAGTATCTGTATGTTGAGATTCGAGATCACGCTAGGTACCATTATTTACCAACCATACATATTTGAAGAAGGCCACGGCATATTACTATTGCTATATACACTATACACACTTGCTGCTCAGTATGAAAAAACGAGGAAGCTCCAACCATAAACTTAATCGACAAAAATTAACAAAGAACAAGGGGATGAAGCCATGTGCATCACGCGCTTGAGATACATACATACATAACGCAGCAGCTTATTGTTACATGCAGATAGGGCGATGTGGGAGGAACGGTGGCATATGGCGTTCTGCTGTGATGTATACGGACAGACGCTCACACATACTCAACCTTGCGGTTTTTATTGGCCGTTATTTCCCCTGCAAACTGTAAATTGTGTAAACTGAATGAGCGGCATGCTTGCTTCATAAAAATCTCGTTAATGTTTGGATAGCCTTGTGAAGGTCAACCTTGCATAGAAACGGTACAGTACATGTGCAATAGTGCAGCGGGCACTAGACGCTATATGTGTGTGTGCAACAACTATAACTGTTGTAATATTAATAATTGGATAGCACGTAAAACAATATTGCTTATCATCAATAATCCTGCAGTTATGTCGTTTCATTATGTCTCTGTAAAAGTCACAAATGCTTCATAGTTCATACGAAGCACAAGACTGTAAGCAGGAAAAACAGTTAATAAATAATCATAAATAAACGAGGCAAGAGTACAGCAAATATTGTTGATACCGATAAATGCGTTATAATTTTCTATAAATCTCAAGAGAATGTTGGGTAAGTTCAACGAGTGTTGAAATATATCTATTTAAATCCGACGTTTCGGCTCTCATTATATGAATCCCCATCAAGACAAGAAATACTAATTTGCGATATTGCAAACTGTAATATAATGTACTACAAAAATGCAATAAAATTAAATAATGTCTCTTAAAAGTCAATAAAACGCCAATAAACACTTGGTACGTACGTACGCCGTCTGAAAAAACTTGGGAAAATTAAAATGCGAAAACGGACTGCTCACACGATTTATTGTTGATTACGAAAAAATACGGATGGGAGTAGAACGTGTCTAGTTACTAGTTAGTCTTGTTGGCAGTTTTTAAGTAGTATAACAATTTTAAAGGCGTAGCATTTCGCAGTAGTAACAGAACCTTACAACGTATTAATATATACCATTATTTTTATTATTAATATTATTATTATGATAATGATTACGCTTCTTCTTCTTGGTCGTCTCTAACTGTCCTCATCCTCTTGAGCTTGTTAGGTAAAGAAATGTAAGAAGTCAGGTCCTTTTTCAAGTATTGTGTAGCACCTCACGCTTTTGTTTCCGTTTATCTTAATTCTACGGCGTTCACCTCTCACTATTTGGGCATTTAAGGGCGCTGCGCTTCTTCATTGTCACACGTGTATTGCCTTATCTTATCATAATCATGCATTTCCGTTATACATCTAGTTAGAGTTTTTGGTAACCGATTCCTTTCAAGGAGACTCGGTTGTTGGTGATGATAAGGGATACATCCATAAACTGCAAAGAAGTACGTACAGTATGTCCAATTAATAACAAATAGTCATATGTATCCATTTCATTATTAAACTTTTTTTTACTTTTCCTACATGGAAAGACCAAAGGTACTCTCTTTTGGATATTATCCTGCAGTTAGTCTAAAAAATGGCAGAAGTAAAATTAGCATAAACGCATAGCCCCAGCCAGCCTTTTCTGGAATAGCAAAACTATTTGGTTGAAGATAATGACAGTGTATGTGTGTGACTCGTGTAAGTATGTCTGTCGTCCCTCGTCGAATCTACTGCATTGCTAAAGTTAGAATTGGAAGAATGGAAGTATAAACAGAGCGCTAAAAAAAGTGCAAAGTACGAAGTAGTGAAATGGAGTGTTAAATAACGCTCCCACTCTACACACCACTCACGTAATTAAGCAAATGAAGTGATTTAGAGGAGCGACAATGACGATGATGAAGAAATACATACATTTTGTAATGTACAATGCATGCGCATGCAACATGCAATCTTGTTTTTAAACAAAAGTAACAAAATAGTATAGTAGAATAACGGATGAAAGGACATATCTGAATCTATATCTCGTTAAATAAACAGGCAGTCAGGAAGAAGGGGAATATAATTATCATCTTCCTTCTGTTCCGAACCTCACCACTACTGGTATCACTCTGCTATTTTCTTATCCTCTTTCTACTCTGGTTAATTACAGTTAAGCATGGTAGTATTGGTTGCACTACATTCCCTCACATTCTCATTTTTTGGCAAACACAAAAACAAAAGAAAAATGTAAGTTTGCCAGTGATGAGGATGAAGCTGGAATTAGAAAAATTGTGTTCTATAAAACCAGATTTTATGTGGTAACGCCGTGGCTAAAGCACAACGAAAACCAAGTGGCATTGGCACACCACTACGCGGTGTAGCAATTTAGCAGAGACGCAGACACGGAGCAAAGCAGGAGGATATTATTGCAGAAAACGACTTTGGAAATCTAGTGCACTCTGGTTGTGTGGCGTTGTTGTTGTGTTGTTGTGTTACACTTGTCTTGCACAGGCACAACTACTGCATGCGTGTTTTATACGTTTGATTTAATAAGTAGGTAATTTTCGTGGTGGTTCATATCATACTTTACATTTGGCCAGTGCCAAGAAGATGCCAAATTAATTTTATGTTTGTTGGAGTCTGTGACGCAGTTAGCAGAGTTTCATGAAAGTAAAACTTTATTAATGCGACAGGCGAGTTCCTTGGGGTACAAGAATGTAGTGGTGTGTTTGTGTTCTGTTTTCGTGATGTCTCGTGTCTGAAAACGGCTTTGTAGAAAAAAATTTGCGAAAAAATTGAAGTGCTGAGGGCTGAGGGGTCTTTGTTATAGTTGGAGTAGTTGCGGCAACACAGTATATGTAGGAAGTACGTTGTCAATAAATTATTTTGTTTGGCATAGGTTGAAGTTATTAGAAAGGCCGGCGTGTGTGTGTGTGGCTTGTTGTTTGGGGAAAGTAATTGCTTAAATGTAATGTTCTTTTCTAACTATTTAATTACAGGTGACAAGAATAGTGAAAACCCTATCGCTTGACACAACCCAACTGGCAGGACAAAAGGAATTGATAAATAATTTTGATCATAATGACTGACGACCCCCTACATTCCAGTTTTTGTTTTTGTGGAAAGTCTTGAATAAAATTGGTGAGTTGTGCAATTCCACGTTCCATACGTCATGTCATGACTCATGAGAATAATATATAACGAAAAAAGAAAGATAAATGAGTTGTGCAGTGAGCAGGTGTAATAAAAAAATACGTGACGCGTTATTAAGAGTTGTTTCGTCTACTTTGATATCTTGAACAGATTTCGTCCGGGGAGCGTAAAGGTGGGGAGAGCTAAGTGGAGGAAAAATGTCTTCACTGAAAGTGAAGTTGTTCACGGCGTTAGAGTCTTTACTCCGCGTGCCGCCCCTACTCATTGTCGACGAGATTTTCCGCATTAGTTTCGGCGTAGGAAACAATGCAAATAAATACTACCACACCGGTGGGATCCTATCTCCCTTACAGCAGCCTCAACAGAGGACAACATTTATTCCGGACAGGAGTGGAACCTTGGACGAACTGTCCAAGTCAGAAAGACTGGATAATGCAGATATTGAATACGTAAATGGTAAGGGGAAGTTGGCTGTTACATAAGTTTTCAAGTTACGGTTGGAAGTTCAAATTATCTCTTGTCGTAATTATTTATTTACTATTTCTCATTTCTCACATTTTTCAGAGACTGTAGCGAGCGTTGTCTCGTCGGTGACTCCGGTCGCTCCAAATTCTCCGGCGCTCGCCCATCCAGCGTTGAATTTTATATTTAATGTTCCCCTTGTCAGTGAGATATGGCGAGTCATTCTTGATAGCGCAATTGAAGTGTTCAATTCATCTTCCCAACAACCAACAGCCACCGGTGCTGCTTCGACACCGACATCAACAATAGTTGAAGGAGATGCTGCTGTTGCTGCCGCCGCTTCTGTAACGTCGGCATCCACAACAGCTACCAGCCATCAGCATGAGTTTTTTGAATTTTCCACGGCACAAGCAGCTGCAGATCTCATGAAATTAGCTGAAGTTTTTATGTGCATAGTTGGTAAGTAGTCTGCTAGAAAATCGAATGAATGTTACGCTAATGTTAAACATTTTAAAGTCTAATTTTGTGATGGCTTTTGTTTTAATTTCAGTATTTTTTATCGCCATCATAACTTTTATGTTGGCCACCGAAAATCTTATCAAACTGTATTCTCACCTTTTTTCATTCTTCGCTCTGTACTTATCCTTTATTTTCGCACCGTTTCCAACCGCATTTGCGCTCGCGACGATACCATCTCTTCTTTACAACTTTACATGCCGCAGCGCCATTGCAGCTGTGTACTACGCCTGCCGAAGTTGGCCAGGAGGAGGACCAGTGGGTGCCAACGGAGGAGGATTTAATTTAAGTGGTAATGTTGGCGGGGGTGGAGGAGCTGGACCTGGGCGAGGTGATGGCCCTGCGCCCGTCGGAGTCAGTGTAGGATCAACAGGGGAGACAAACAATAATAATTGTAACAGCGGAAATGTTTCAGCTTTATCATCTGCAACGGAAAGTATCCTCCTAGCAATGTTCTTTGTTACTGGAGCTGTAACCATACATCCAATGGCTTACGTGGTTATCATGCTTGGTTTACACCACCCCTTACTACGATGTCTACCAGATGTGTATGCATTTTTAAAATCCTCCTGGAATGAAACAAAGCGCGTGCAGAATGAGTACGGACTCAGTCATTTGATTCAAGTGGAAAGTGGACGGTTGCGTGTTAACACGGTATTTCGCCTATTTTGGGTGACTAGAGCAGCATATGATGCTGTTTCCAAATGTTGCAATGAACCGTTAAATTCTATGATACGTTACGTAATGACGCATGGGACCGAAACGTTTACTGGAGTCGTGGGGTTGACCGTGACCGTTTCTGCAATTTGTCATCAAGTAAGTCACAAGTTCAAAACTACTTCTTCTATGCGTTGTTATTATTTCAAAGCCTTTGGACTAATTTGGCACGCATTGAATGTTTTTTATAGATTGGTGAATGTCTTCTCTACCTTCTTTACAATGGCGCTAATACAGAAGCGGATGCTAATCGCTTTGGTTCCATTTCGACCGTGCTCTTTTTCATCCTCAGCTTGCAGACAGGACTGACTTCTTTAGATCCAGAGAAGCGTTTGGACAGACTCGCAAAGAATATTGTTTTACTGGGAACTGCATTGTTTCACGCCCTTCATCAAATGATTGCCCCTGTTCTGACGGCGTTTAGGGCATTCCAAACTTTGCAGATTCGAGCAGCCGTTCTGTCTTGTACCTCCTTTCTCGTATCTGCTTTCCTCACTTACTATCTCCTTCGGTACTCTACGATTTCAACATGGTCCCTCGCAGTGTTGGCACTTGCTATTGAGTTCAAAATCAAAATCTTCATTTCACTCTTGATTTCCTTTGTTGTCTACCTGTCCCAACTGGTGCAGTATCCGGAAACCTTGGAAAAGTTTGTGAATGCTTGTCGACACGTGTTTCCTACATCTGTTGTTCGGTTCTTTGATCATTTACACGATGAACTGAGCCACGAAGATGTTGTGTTTTACCTGAGATCTGTTGCTAACGTGGGAGAGTTTCTCACCGGAATATTTTTATTTGCCAACGCAGTGTGGATTTTCTTTTTTGAGAGTGCTAGTGCCATTAGAGCGATTGGAATGAGCGTGCACGCCTACTTTAATATTTGGTGTGAGGCACAAAAAGGATTGAGAGTTTATTGCCAAAGGAAAACCGCGTCACAAAAAATCATGTCGTTGGCGGATGCCACCGACGAGCAGTTGCGTGCGAGACAGGATGACGTAAGTTAATTTCAAAATATGACAAAGGAATCACATTTAAATTCTGAGTATTTCTATGAAAGAAAGAATCATAATCTTGGCTCGTTGCTTTTGTAGGTTTGCGCCGTTTGTTACGAAGAGATGGAATCAGCCAAAGTAACTAACTGTAATCATCTCTTCCACGCTGTCTGCTTGCGTAAATGGCTGTATGTACAGAACACGTGTCCTCTTTGTCACGAAGTTCTTTATCGAGAAGATGCTTTAGATAATGGCGGTGACAATGACGCAAACACTGCTAATCCTCCACCCCCACAATCCCAGCCAGCTCCAGTCCCACCACCTCAACAGCAACGGCAGACTGAAAATCAAAATTCGACAGTAGGAAATAATGCCACACAGCAGCAGCCGACGTCGTCCTCGTCTAGATTTTTAAATGTACCCGGTTCTCGCCGTGGTAGTCGTCAAATTAGTTACGAGCGAGGAAATCGCTCATCTGATGACAATGACACAGAAACTGAAGTCAGTACTTCCAGAACTGCCAATAATAACTACAGCAGGGCTAGTCCTGGTAGTAGCGTTCCCAGAGTGGAAGCAGTCAGATACTCAGTCTTTTCTTCTTCCGGCTCTGCAGACAGTTCATCCTCAGGGGGTTCTTCCTCCGGAGGTGGGACCGGTACCAGATCCAGGTTTTTCGGCAGGAACTCCACCAGTGATAGTGAAAACGGGGACTCCTCCAGTGGATCAGAGTATACAGTAGATGACGGTTCAGATGCGGATGACTTATGGGCAAATGATTACAGTTCCTCAGAGGACGATGATCGTGCCGGAAATAATCGCCCCTCTGGCGGCAGAGGAGCTAGAAGACAACGGGCTAATGCCATCGGAGTACCTTTATTACTTTGACTTTTCTTAAATTATTTACGTATTATTATAATAATTACATAATAATTCCTGGCGCGAACTATTATGTTATCATTCTACGCTGCTGTAATTGTAACCGTAATTTACTGCAAAAAAACAGACCTACATAATATACAACCTTGATGATAAACTGTTCTATCGTCTACACATTACAAAGACGATAATTAAAAGTCATTTTATTATCATTTTTCAATGGAACCATTAAAATAATCATTGTTGTTGTGTGATAAATGTAAAAATAAGTAAAATAATATATAATTATAGCAATGATTATCCGCTCTAACTATGTTCTGTTATTTTAATTTGTAACTTAGCCTAATAATTTAATTAGAATATACTAGTATTATTGTCCCGATTTTAGTTAATTACGAACTAATTTTGAAGGTGCAAAAGGGTGACGAACAATTTAGTGTAATTTTACGTTGTATTATTATTTCTAAAACCGTAATTGGTCAGCTAGTCCAGAAATACTTATCATGATACAATAAGTATATAAGTAAAACTCATTAATGGTACTAAGGTCATAATATCGACAGATAAAATTGCGTATCAACATTTTTGATATTTAACATCGAAACTATTTTGATTCGCGTCTGTGACGCCCACGCCTCTTCTTATAATCTCTTTCAAGCAGTGATGCTATATTCAATTTTTAAGCACTGCTGCATTCTTCAGGACGTGTAGTTCGTGTAGGGATAACAATAATTATTACTATTAATTATTCCCGGTATTATTTAATCTGTCGACTTTAATAGTGATTTGACATCACTCTCACAACTGTATCCACACGTAATATAGTACATATTATATATATCTGATGAATGTATGTTATATGTCCTCATCATCAACGTTAGAAGTTAATATCCGTAGTGTAATATAACCTGGTATAAAGGTTTATATGGAACAATGGAACGAGCTGCATTGAAATAAAAGCTAGTTATTATTTTTGCTGAAATACACGTTTTAGCAAAGCTGTTGTTAAATGCGTAAACAATATGAAACTTACATTATGCCGTATGTAGATGTAAACTTGAAATTAATAAAAATATGTAAAAGTGACAGCGTTTCACGCTCGTTTTATGTGCTTACTTTATTGCTGATATTTTGAAACGTTTTTCTGTGGTCTCACATCACCCCTCTTCTGTGTTCATTCTATTCTTTTTTCGTAATACCCTTCTAACAAGCAATACTCGTCAAAAAGTCAAGATGTATGTTTATAAATCGCCGTGGAATAAATTTTGGGACTTCTTGTTTGTATTTTACAATAAAATTAGTATTACTCTCCGAAGTAGCTGATTTGGCTAGCTCATGTAGTATGCCGTTAGTCAGTCATCATTTTTAAGTACAAATTCCGCATTGTTCCAAAGGGAAGCATCAAAAGTTTTCTTCCAATTCAAGTATCGAAGTCTTAAAATCCTCAAAGAAAATACGTTGCTGCAATAGTTTACACTGATACTCGCCTCATATACTCGTTCTCCTATGAGTTTGGGCTTCCATCCAGAGTTCTTGAAAAATGTCTCATAAAATCATCGACGAATAAATATATACATGTCATACATTTCTTATCTACTTGTGGTGTAAACTTATTATTGGACTATATATTGGTAACCACCGGACATACTGGTATTTTAACAGGACAATACAGTAATGGTGCGTTGTCCCCAGGTGCGTGACAAACATTAATAAAATTGTTCATTTTACGAAACAAAATGGATTTCAACTTTCATCCTTTCGCCATTATTTGCTACACGTTATAATGCTCAGTTGCTCTGCGATTGACAGGTTCTTTCTCTCGTTACGGAAAAGCTTTATATAAAAAATAAGAGAACGGCTGGTAGTTACCACCTGCTTGGATTACCACTGTATCCCGATTTACCGTGCTTTCCCAACTCCAATTATGAACCTACCTATACGATTACTACAGCCAACTAGAGCTTATGCGATGACGACAAATAATTTTTCATTTTTCTGGTATCCCATTTCCCAAGAGTTTTAGTGTGTCAGTGGTCGGTCGTTCAGATGGAATGAAACTTGTTTCAGTTGAGGTTGAGACTTGGACACGAGAATTAGATGATGATGATGGGAGACAATCACAAGCATTTTTCATGTTTGTGTAGTTTCCTTATTTTTATTGTTTGGGGACAACACATTCATATAACCATATACGGTTCTTTAATACAACATTGTTTAATGTATTCACCGTTGCTCCACCGTAATATTTTTATTCTCGCTCGACAATGTCGAAAATCACTACAGCTCCATAAAAGTTTGGGCAAACCATTATGCTAAGTAATTTGTATTGTATCGTGTGTGTAATTTTGACGTGCCGTGATGATGTCCCATAATTTGGTTTTTATCGTTAGTCATTTATCATCGTGCTTCCTGCTGGTCTGCTCCTGTTATCAAATAGACATGTGTTCGCGAAGAAGGAGATACACAAGCATAAGATAAAAGAAAGTCCCATTCGAACGCGACTGACAAGGAAGTAATAGGATGAAAACCAACATCGAAACTTTTTGTAATGAAAAATTGATGTAAAATATTTAGGCTGATGGCTGGTTTCGCAATATTTGTTTTCATCTAGTCGATATATATACTATCTACACCCGTTTGCACGAATGTTGTAAGTGTCTGTATTTCAGATGTGTAATTTTGGTGTTTCTTGCTGGAAGAGTTCAGCACAACTCTCATCTCAGAACGAGATTACAGGAGGAAGAAAGTAGAATGCTATCATATAGTTCTATTCCATAGGAACATTATGATAAGCGATTCGTAACAAAAACTGTAAAAGTGGATTGTGTATTGTAGATAAGTGGACAAGGAAAAATGAATAACAAGTATGACGAGGAAAACATTCGAAAAGTTGAAGGTCTCATTTCACCCCAAAATTACTATAAAAATCAGACGACTGCTCTATTGGCGTGCGTGTTTTGTTCATAATTTGTCCAGTGATAGAAAGGCGATAAATATTTTTGTGAACGGATAAACCACTTCCACAAATCCTTCATCATGGAGGCCAAAATGATAGCGAATTCGGTGCCAGTGAAGCCCCAGATACCGAAAATACTGATAGACGCCACAGTGAAGGCCATTCAAGCTGGAGTGCGTCCAGAAGACCGCGCCAACATGGCAATTCCCCAAGACAGTCATACACAGATGGGTGGTGGAGCAGGAGCCACTGGAGGGGGGCGTTCGTTAAAAAAGAAAACGGGTAATAAGGACGATGACCGACTGCGAAAGTTGGTAGAAAAACGACAAGGAACAGAGAACGACGAAGAATCCAATGTGCGAACGTACAGAAACTTTGATGAACGTCGTATGGGCTTTCTGGTCATTGGAGATCAACACAGGTTTGCTGGATCCGGAGGCCAAGACAAGTTTATTTACCCCACCGCCCCTCCAGTTGATTTTTCCTTTTGCATGATCAACAAAATCGAGGAAATTGTTACGGAGTCGGAGCAGCCAACGACAAAACGAAACTTTAGATTTCCCAGGAAGACGCCTGATGACCGGTACAAAACTTCCAGTTTGAGACTCAGCTATAATGTGATAGATAGTGTGGAGGGTTTAGTTAACGTGCTATATAAAATTCTGGATGGGGGACCCTTTGGACTATGTTGGGTTGATTTGTCTTTCAACGCGATCACAAAATTGGACGACGATGTAATGACAAAAATCGATTACAAACAATTATTGCTTATTTGTTTCACTGCACAACTGCTATATAATTTGACCGTTTGTTTTCTTGAAGAGTAGACATTTTCTCAGTTGCCGAACTTAAAAGTACTCTATCTACATGGGAATGTCATTACGGACATGACAGAGATTCCAACCTTACAGTGTTTAAAAAACATGGTGTCTTTAACTTTACACGTAAGTTGGTGAATCAAAAAATATAAATCCCAAAAAAGGATCAACATTAAAGATCGTTAACTGTTAACATCAATTTATTATAAAATATTGTTGTTGTAGGGCAATCCAGTGGAGGAGGAAGAGGGCTATCGAATATCGGTTTTGTACTACCTTCCGTGGCTAAAGCATCTCGATTTTGTTTCAGTTACCAAAGCAGACCATGCGAATTCGAAAGAGTTTGGTGCAAAGTATGTACCATACTGGGAACAAAGGCATAGCCAATTGGAAGCCATTTACCAGACAAAGAAGAAAGCTGGAGAGATTACTTATACAGAGAAAGTTATGCAAGGTTATGAGGAAGATGATGGTGACGATGTTTTGGAACGGGATCTCTAGACGAAGACTGTTTTTGTATCTTTTTTATACGTCGACAAAATTATAAACATTTTATTTTTCTTTTGCTAAGTCTATACAAATCATCACCAAAGTGTTTTAATTATATAATTTTTAGAACAGTAGAAAAATCTGTTTTGTAGGGAAGCGAAAACAAGAACGAAAAAACAGTTTTTAAAAGACCGAAAACCAATCGACAATAACAATAAAATTAACACATCATCAGTAATAATATCTTAACTCTCTAAACTATGATAATAATTAATTACGTATATATATATTATAGTTTTAAATGTTTGTATCATTTTTGTAATCGTGAAACATTGTTGTTATACATTTGTAAATATCAGTTTTATGCTTAGGTTGCGAAAGTGAAGATGCTTCAATGAAAAAAGATTGAAATGTGACAAAGAAGGAAAGAATTTTCTGCATCCTCTCGTTTTAAAACATGTAAACAGTTGTCGTTCTGATTTATCTTGTCCTTATAATCCTTAGGAACATGTTGTATTTCATGACATTTGCCTTCTTTCTATTTCCTATAAATAGCTATATTTCATCTTCTGTGTGATTTATGCTTATGATGATGGCGTTTAGGTGGCGGTGTGTATGATCTACTACGACTCCGACCGGATCGACGAGATCGCTTTTTAGATGATTTCCTTTCTCTGTCCCTTTCCCTGGAACGCGAGCGAGAACGTGACCTTGAGCTGGCAGAGTAGGACCTTGGGTACCTATTTCTGTAAAAACAAGACAAAACGTATATTACTCTCTCGCTTTCGCAATACCCCTACGTATTTTGATAGAAAAGACATATTTCTACTCACGATGTCTTCTTCCGTTTCTTGCTCTTATGCCTCTTGGGGCTATCGTCATAAACAATTGGGGAAGGAGTACGTCGCGAACGTTTTACAGGCCTATGAATAAACAATTTTTAATATTTACATACATTTCATTCCATGACACTTACTTATGCACTATGGTTAATTATCCGTTACGTCTACTTACTCAGGTGAATTGGGTGATGACCGCTTTCCACTACTTTTTGATAATTCGTCTCTATGCTTCCTCTCTTTACTTTCTTCCACCGCCTTCTCCTTCCCATTGTTGACGGTGCTGCTAGATGTGACGTTTGATATACTAGTTGACGCAGCTGTTCCCTGAGGTGATGTGGGTCGAGAATGTGGACTTGCAGAAGTAGGCGTATCTAGTGCAGCTTTTTCAGTGGTTGAGGAGGAGGACACTGTTGACTTCTTTTGTTTTGACTCTTGATACGTTTTAATTAATTGTTCTAACTTTTTCTCTAGCTGTTCATAATTTACCTAAAAGAAAAAAATGTTAATGAGGTTCGGTTCAACTTTTGTATTTTGATTTATGATATCACAAAGCTGGATCATGATCTACACTTGGACTTACCTTAGGACGTTCATAAAGAGCTAAAATATTTTCACATATATCGATTATTTGGGCTTCTGTTGCGTCAAATGCAACAAACCACGGTGGACTGTTGGGCAGTGGAATCTTGAGGACACGAGCGCTTAGAAATATGCACGCACATGCTATGGCTTCGGGAGTATAACGACAAAATACATTTGACCTCAGTGCGTCTGACATGTAATTCCTATACACAAATAGATAAGATAACAGGGTGATGATAAAAAACTAAGAGTTAAAACATTTAAACCGCTAATAATTTTGTAGTTAGACAGCTTACCAAGATTGTTGAACAAACTCCGAGTCATTGTCATAAGTTAATTGCTGGAGATATATAACAATCAGCTTATGGGGATGTTTTACGTGCACACAAAACCCTAATTCTTTCAGGACCCTTCTTTCCGCCAACGTTACGTCACTTTTCAGTCGTATGTAGGCAGCATCCAATATCATGGGTTGAATGGGCCTAAAACAAACGAACAAAAGCTATTAAAATTACCTGCTACAGAATCCTGCTTTCCAAGACCGGAAAGAAGTCATTCTGTCTAGCACGTTTCTGTCTGCGTCAATCCAATCCTCTGTGCACGCCATTTCTTAGGACCCTGTTACTCTTTCACATAAATATAAACCAGACTGTTATTTATATAATACTTCAATCTGATCATCATCATCATCATCGTGGTGTTCAGAACAAAACGGGGTGCTCCATTTACAAAGCGAACAGCGAAAAATAGTTCTTACATTTAACCCTTCAATTATTGAAAGCACAATGTTAGAATTGTATACAAAAATAAGTTGGCAAAACAAAAACAGCAACAGAGAGAAACCATGCAGAAATAAATAAAATATTATAGAGTAACAGGAGTAAAATTAATGTTAAATTATAATGTTTTTTAAACAGACACAAGCCAATTACAAAAGTTATAAAACAGCACTTCTAGAAACGAAGCATTCATACGAACAATATTTCTAAATTAAACATTTATCCGAGTAACTAGACAGTTGGCTATCATATCAATCCCACATTAACTACCACCCATTCCGCTTCCCCGCTCCGATTAATAACTGGGTTTAATAGTAACCGGTACCCGAAGCATCCAAGTCCGTATCATACCGCAATGCTGCTGTATGTTTGCTGTCTGAGACAAATTAGAACTAGAATATTAGATAACCATAACATAATATAACAAAATTATATAAAAAGCAATCATAAGTCTTGTTACAGAATTTGGAAGCAAGTTCTTATTTCAAGTATATTCGTGCAAAATTTCAGACTCGGAAATCTCTGAAGAGTTTAAAAATGAGGTGTACATAAGGCTGGAATTAAAAATTAAAACACGGTTGTACAACATGCCCGTGTACATGAGGAAGAAACTTTTTCTCGAAACCATTCAGAGATTTCGAGGTCCTGTGTGTGATAAAGAAAAGGCATACATACTTAACAATACCTCATCATAAACAGAAAATTAGCTGCATTACAGAATAAAAGCCAGTAAGCTGCATACTCACAAGAGGAGCATCGTAAAAAGGTGTGGGGGATATCAGTTGTCACCATACTATTATGAATCAGGTGGTGCATAGCTGAGAGTGGGGTACCCATGATTTAAAAAAATTGAAATAAGAAGTGCGGATGTCTGGTTGTATAATACAGTGTTTGACTGACGTATACACGATGATGATGAGTGGATTCAGATTCACCAAAACAGCTTGTGTTCAATAGCATTCTTTTCAAATTTCTATTCCCTCCCTTTCTCTTATGACCAGGCAGGATGTTCTCGTCCTCCCACGGATATTCATGGTATAACAAGACCAGGAAAACATTAGAACACAATTTAGGTACAAAACATCAAACTTTCAAAATGCATAAGTATAATTGGGTATCATTACCGTTAACAACTCCCGCACGACGGCGTGCACAGACGTTGGATTTTTGTCTTAGCGTTAACGCCTAAAAGTTTAACGATAATTCATGTTATAATGTCCTTTAGATATATACGAAAACAAAAGCACAAGCGCCAGGCAAATGATGTCACACGTCAGAATAGTTCGCAAAAATAGCAAAGAACTATGAAAACTTGTCTGAAAACCAGTTTTTACATTTTTATGCCAATGATATAATACTGACCTTTTACGTGATAAAATATATTACACGAATAAGGTACAATACAAATATCACATAAATCTAAATGCATCAGTTTGGTACATTTTCTCTACAAAATATGAGCTACAACAAAATGCAATATAAAATAAGTTTTTATATTCTACTGTCATAGTCTTACCTGAGGAAGTTTTAACAGTATACCAGCAGTGGTAATTAATTCACAACCCATTATCCTCAAATCCATTTCGCTTTCCTCATCTAGGCCATCCAATGATGACGGTGTCGGACATATTTTCTCATCCGGCAAAAGAACGTTTTCCAGAGTTAGTACAATTTTACCATAAGCTTTGGGTAACGTCGCCGAGGAAGTGGTCGTTGACGGCGTTTCCACATTATTACTACTTTTATCCCCTGTGGCTGGAGCAGGCGTCACCTTGATTGTTGGCATTGTGGATGTTCCATTATTTGAAGTGCTACTACTGGAGGGCCGAACTTCAGTGGGCGTTGTTGAAGACACGTGATTTTTCTTTCCGGTGTCGCTACCTGAACCCAATCTCGAATTTGTACTATTGCTAATTCCGGAACTCGGGGGGACCAATAAATGAGACTTTTTTAAACCACCAGTACTGCCACTCCCAAATCCGCTCCCACCTAGGGCATCATTTCCAGGGCGGAGACCACTGAAGCTAGTTACGCTCATTTCTAAGATAGCACACAGTCAAAGCGAAAAGTAGTCCTGTGATGAAGGCAAAATGTACGTCAAAATTCAGCCTTTTCCTCAGCGTCACACCCACCTGGATACTCGAAGTAGGTGGATGGCTGCTAAAAAAGTCCACAGCTTCACCTGGTCCACCCACCACCACCCCCCACCGATGTCCGATTTTCACAAATCGGCACTTTTAGTGACCTAATTTTTATTAAATAAATGCTGTTTTAAATATCCTGTACCACAAATGCCCTAAATACAACAGATTCCGAATCTCCGCTTTTCAAACCAGTAACTACACATAAACTCCGGTTAAGTTAATGACTTTAATTTTAATCAGCTGACAGTTGAATATTTATTGTAACATGATCAATTCCCTTACTTGATTATTTCATTATTCTTTTCTAATCACCAAAATTCAGACACAATAATTCTTTTCCGAATATCTACTCATTAAAAACTCTTCTTGGCTAATTAAACGCTTCAATTGGGAAAATAATTAGTTCTAAAAATTAAAAAAAATATTGATTTTTGGTCTATAGACGCACGTATTACGCGTTGATGTAGCTCGTTTGTTCAATACACACAAGTGGAGCCAAAACTACTCAAGAAAATATTGAAAGCAGGATTGCTCAAGGCTACCTATTATAATAAACAACTACATTATACAACCCAAAAAGCGATAGCGATGAATTTCCTATCTTGCAATGTATTATGACTGAAACTGCTTGTAGCTTTCCACTACTCTTTTTCCTTCTTGGAAGTTTAGTCAGACCGAAACCACATACATGTAAAGCCAGAGCAGCAACAAGGTGTCATGACTGGCTCTGGCCTGCCTGGCAGTGCAACGGGTACATAACATAACGAATCAGCATGAATGTTTTATCGTCGTGGCTACTACTCTACTAGTCTACTACCTAAAAGCTTAAAGTATATAGGTTGTAGCGTTATTAGATAGCATATTTGCATTTTACATATGCACGCGGAGCAGACCCAACATGCATGCATGAGTAGGTATGACATCATTGAAAAAATTGCTTGGCGCGCTCTCCTTCGGATAAAATTTACACAAGTTTGCAAATTTTCCTGTTTTGATTGTCAATTTTGCCGATAGAGGAATATGACGTTGTTCTTTGTTGAACAATGATTCAGTTGTGGGTAGCGTATCTAGGTGCAAAGTAGGGGTGAGTCGGACAAGGTTTTT
>JAHZNE010003805.1:0-26922 GCA_027744055.1 Callyntrura sp. NNG-2020
TTGAAGCAGACGACCAACAGCAAACCTGGTGCTACCGTCAAAACGCGACGTGTGAAGCAGGGCATACTTTTGATGAAAAGAGTAGGAAATGCGTAATGGTATGTGCCTTTCCTCGAATGTCCCATCAGATGTTGCGGGGACATGGGGGCTAATAAATGCTTGTCTCCTTCCTCCAGGGTCGCTGCCCCCAGTATCCGGATTTAAAACCACCGGAATGGAAGTGCAAAAATAACGGGGATAAATACGCTGTGCCCAACCTTCCCGAGTGTAACAAGTTTTACACTTGTGTCAACTGCCCCGATAAACCTTCCACGTGGTGCTATACCTCCGAGGACTGTGGAGCCGGTCAAAAATTCAGCGACAAGCGGAAGGAGTGCGTAATGGCTTCCCGGTGTCCCCAATTGCTACCACTGGCAAAGGAGTACAACTGTACTAAAAAGGGAGAATTTCACGCCAACATTAATGACTGCACTAAATACATCAGTAAGACATACGTACATGATGTCTTTAATTCTGTTATTATGCTCCTTCATCCTAAAAAATACCCGTTTGATAAATGATGGTCATAATGTGCGGTTTTGTAGTGTGCACCAAACAGAAGGACGAATGGTTAGCCGAAGATCGTGAATGCCCCCAAGGCCAAACCTTCCATAACATCAAAAAAGTGTGCGTTCCGGGACGCTGCCCGCAATGTCAACAGGAAGCACCCAAAGAGTGGAAATGTGGAACTGGAGACAGCCCGAACGGCACCCACGTTCACCCGGATGACTGTACCCAGGTAAAGGACATTGGAGAGAGGAGATTAAATTGCGGATGTTTTAAGTTGACGACTTTTCTGTTCGGTAGTATTACACCTGCTCGTACGTAGGAGACTGCTTCGAAGCAGAGCCCTATTGGGGCTACGAGTTGAAGCAATGTGGGGCTGGTGAAACTTTTGATGATAGTGATGACACCTGTAAGAAGGGCCATTGTCCCAACCCTTTACCCCCCTTACCGGCCGGGTGGAGTTGTAAGATACCCGGGTCGTTGCAAGTCAATCCGGATGATTGCTCCGAGGTAAGGGATTTGGGAACGGTAGCATTTTAAGAATAACAAGTGGGAGAGACGGTGGATTATTTGGTGGTCCTTTTTTGCGTGTAGTATTACAAGTGCATTTGGCACCAAAACAAAACGTGGACCTACGAGCTGAAGCGATGCGATGAAGGCAAGTTGTTTGACAACACGAGAAAAATTTGCTCAGCAACGGAAAGATGCCCTAATTTGCCCCCAAGACTGCCAGATTATTTTGATTGTGTGGCGGAGGGCGATATTTACGCGAGTCCTACGGAGTGTAGAGAATACTACAAGTGTCTCCAATGCCCGGACGGCGGATGGTGCTATCAGCCTATGGCCTGCCAGATAGATTATTACTTTGATGACATGAAAAAGGAGTGCTTGCCAGAACCTTGTATATCGTATCCACCACCTACCCCGCCTCCTCCTCCTCCTCCCGCTCCTTCACCCTCTCCTTCTCCACCTCAATCTTGTGCCGAAGGTGCTAAAGTATATCCCGATTATGGTTGCTGCTCCTGCTACTTTTCTTGCGAAAGGCAATTCGTTGTAGTTGGAGCAATTGTCCCTGTAAGGAAATGGTGCTACCTTGGATATTTCAATAGATCCGAAAATAAATGTTATCTTGGCGCTTGTCCATACAAGTAGCGTCATTGATGAATTTTAATCAATGCAACAAACCTTTACAGCTTTATTTTTCTAATTGAAATCATGTCCAAATATTTTACTAAATAAATCGATACAGAAACGTTCAATTAAACAATACAATCTCCAATGTGAATTAATTTAGTCTCTCGTACTTCTTTACTGTAAGTATACAACTGTAATATTGTAATATTATTTATATTCTGCATTGCTACGAGTGAATTAAATCATTTGCGATTTAAAAACCAACAGAAGTTGAAAGTTGTCACAAGATTCATGACATAAAATGCGACAAATTTTTGGTTTTTCGTGTTGTGTGATATGGAGGTAAATTTAAAGCGGTGAAGCCAAGCTGGGTTGTTTCATCCATCAACTACATTATTTCTCTTCTTTGATAAGTTCTGCAATGCTGAAATTTGGAAATCCCACTTTTGCCCATCCACAATAGCTGCTTAATTGTGGTATTTTCTCCCCAGACAGGGTAAAATTCTGTAAAAGTCAAATGTTTGTCAATTTCCGTGTTTTGGTGGCAATTTGATGTTTGTTCGCTAAATTAACTATTGCATTTAATTATTATCATCATTAATGATTCATTCAATGTCAATTTTTGCGTAAGCCAAAGCACTTTTGATCCACCGCAACTTTTGTAGAATGATGGCGTGTGTTTGAGTTACGTAAGTTTGTGGTCTTTTTATGCATTATCATGCGTATGCACTCCAGCAAGTAAACAGAAAAATGTAATAATAATTAATAATTGCATTAAGCTCCATTATTTAGGTACAGCCAAGGAATAATGTTGCAACACATGTAAACACATACAAACTTTATTCAGAGTATCGTGACATCGCATATATACTAGGGGCAGGAGAACCGGAAAACGGGGAGTGGAAATTATGGTATATGACTATCTCTTGTCCACTCATTCCGATTACTCTGGCGGATACTATTTTTTTATATGTAATCTGTCATATTTCGTAAATGGTCGTTATTTGGAGTGATGTCTCTGTAGTTGATTATAAACGCTTTTGAATGTCGGTCTATTTTCTGGAATTGGTTGCCAGCAGTCCAGCATGATGTTGTATCTGCAAACAGAACATATTTGAATATTATTTAAAGATAATAAACTTCAGATTATTTTGGTAGTTGGCGTATAAGCATATAATTTGCTAACAGTTCTTGAGATGCTGCAAACGGTTTCGTAGGTCGGAGACCATCTTCCAAGCACTGGATAAAATTCGGTGTCCAGGATAACCCCGGGTAAGGAACGTCTCCTAAAGAATAAATTTCCCAGAGAGTGATACCCAACGACCACACGTCCGACTTGTGAGAAAAGGACAGCTGCTGGAGGGACTCCAAGGCCATCCAGCGCCATGGCAAGGGTTCCTGAAAATAATTAACGGTCAATGGACGCATCTTGACCAGATAATTTTCATGTTTTTTTGGAAATTCATAGAGACCTGATTCTGCATTAATGACCATAAAAATCCTGTCGAAACTACTGACCAATCTAAATTAAAACACTCACCTTTTTTATGACTAGAAACGCCATGGCTTTTGCAATTTGTGTCGACCATAAAATTAAGTCATTGTGAGATATTTCACAGACTTCCGGGGGTGGAGTAATGACGTCGCCATTGCTATCCTGGATGTTGACATATCTCCTAGGTCAAGTATTTGCAAACATCTTATTAATAATCCCTCATTTTATTTTAACGCGGTAAAAAATTTACGGCATTTTACGTTGTCATCGCCTGCTTTTGTTCCTCCTGAAATGAATGTTTATGGAACCGCAAATACTTTTCCAAACTGCCCAGTGGGCAGTACTCCAGAAATAAAAGCGCTTTTCCTATGGATTTAAAATAATGTGCCATCTTTTAAAAAAAGTTACTCTGGAATATTTGGGAATTAATCCATTTTGTAGCAATAGCCACGCACCTTCCCAAAGTTTCGACGTATTACAGCCTATAATACCAACAACGTTTTCCACTTTTCCAATGTACTGTAGCACTTTAATCTCGCTGAGTAAAGCCCTCAGTTGCTGAGCCCCTGCAGCAGTATCCAAGTTACGAACCGTTTTTATCGCGACAACCTCATTATTTTCCAATTTTCCCTTTAACACTATTCCATAAGTACCCTGGCCTAATGGTTTCTCCCAATCTAATAATATTAAGAAATAACTATTAACTTCACCAATGAAACTGAGCAACTAATATATGAAAACAGGGGTAGCGGAACAGGGGGACCAGGGGACAGTAGCATCATGTAATGCTTCATGGTTTCTTCTTCTAAATCCTTTTATTGAAAAATTACCCCAAATTTTTAACTTGTTCGCCTCAACTCCCACCCCCCATTTCCGGTACCACTGCCTCATTATGATTGTATACAATCTTGCTGACAATCAGCTTACCAATCTCATAACCACCTTCGGATATCTCCAGCTCTTTATTATAAGGCAGATTATCCGTAGTTTCGTGGGCGTACCCATTACTATTGACTGCCTCGAGGTCTCCTGAGAAAAACAACTTCTGCTCCCGTTTCGTCAAAACCTTTTCCAGCTAAAAATTCAAATAAGCATTTCAAGTCTTCCTATTAGTAACACAACCGTTCGTTCCTGTCCTTACCTTTTTCGTTCTGTAGTACAGCCAACCGAAAGCTGCTATGAAGGCTATTACGACGACCAATGCAATCGGTAAAAATATTTTCAGCGAGTCATTCCCCGATGTGGATGGCTGTAAAAATTTATTCAAAGCAATACTACTAGAATACTTCATGCTACCAATATTTTAGTTAGGTGTAACTTTGTACAAGAAATTACTCGTTGATCCGTGGGACAAACTATATTATCCGAAGGTCCCGCTGTCCAATTTCTAATAGTACAGTATCCAGAGCTTTCACCCTCCAGTTGAAGGCAAAAACCGCTGCAACAGTACGGGGGTTTTGTAACCGTGGCTGAGCAGTTACAAAAATTTTGAATACAAGACATTTTTATTTGGGATTTATCTAGATTAACCAGACACAGCAGCGTAGTCGTGATTTATCACGCTGAATCGCAAAAGCGCTCTGGATATAAACATATATGTCGTTGTCCACTTTTGTTTGGTATTGACTTGCGCCACTTGCATTTTACTCAGAAGGCTGGGAAATCCCAGAAAACGTAATTATATGCGTATAATAACCTATCCAAACAGAGTCTTTCTGGAATAGCTAGAACGAATGTAAGTATAATTTCCTGTTCAATGGAGGAAGTGGTTTTGACAGCTTGAAACGCTGCTAGACAATGTTGATGTAACCTTTTCGGAGTGCTCATTCCATGTCAAATTATAATACTTACTGGGAAACCGAAAGACACTAGTGGTTTTCTCAGTAATGCAAGTGTAAATCGTATAAAAACCAAGGAAGATCTGTCCACTGGATGATGGAAATTGTCCAATGGACAAAAGTGGAAATGTCCTTCGTCTTCGTTGGACAAAAGCGGACAAAACACTTCAACAACTGGTTTGGGGCATTGTTATACATATAACGTACATGTATTATGTATTATTGTCCGTTTATGTCCAATTTGTCCATTTTGGACAGTGGAAGTTTATCTTCTTTGAAAAAACACTGTAGCATAATTTTTATGGAAAGCAGCACAAGCTGCTACATATTTAGGCTAAATGCCACATACAACGACTCACGTCGCAGTTAAGTATTTAAATTCAGCAGAGATTAAACCATTATCATCTTATCAAATGTCGCATTTCCAGCGCAAAAATGCTTCACCAGCGTGATGGAATGAGAATGAGGAAGATGCGGTGACGATGGGGTACATGACGTAACGGTAATAAGGTAACACCTCCTGTTACAAAAATATGCTAATGCATATATTCACGAGCAGCGTGCATCTGTGTGTAAAATGTAGGGTAATTTTTGTCTTCATTCATAAGTCAACACAACCGACTCAAGGTGACCTTGTGCCATTTATTCCTGAGGTCACTGCCTGCCTATCTGACAGAAAATTATTAAGTAAAAAGCGGTAATATTTGATATTGTTAGCAAGACATATTTTATTTTTGTAAATGATTTTGGGACTATTAATCAATAAAGCTTTGGCGGAGAAAGCGAGCGTTGTGTAGAAGAGCTGAGGAATAACCAGAAGAGAGAAGAAGACAAGCGAGTAAGTTGTAGGGGAGAATTGAAGGTATTAAAGCAGCAATGCTAGGGTTGATGCCAGGAAATGGGGTGCGAAGAGGGAGCATGAATATTTTGTGAAAAAAAGTTGGAGAGGGACGATGAAGGCTAATTTGTAAGAGGAAATTAGCTGGTAAAAGGGTGAAGTAGTTACGAGAGGAGAAATTGATCAGTGAAGTGGAAAAACGAATTGTGCTGTGAAGCGGAATTGAAGAGGGAAAATTGGAAACGAGTGGGTTGGGAATGGAAAAATGTGACCGAAGGGTGCAAACAAATGTGTGATAAACGGGAAAGCTGAAAATGGAAAAAGCGAGTAGCTTGTGAGCGAGGGAAAAGGAGGTAATTGGCCAGATTTGCATAGACGTCATTGGATTCGTATCAGATGAATCTTACGAATCAAAAAGTGGAAAGCTATTTGAATATCCGGTGAGCGTGACAAATAGGAAAGGTACATCTGGGGGCAAATAAGCAAATAAGCAAAATAAGCCTGTTAATTATAGATAGATAAGATGTTCTGAGGGCCCTTTCAAGACGGAGAAGAGATTTGGATAGGCTGAAAACCATGGCGGGGGAACTTGAGAAAGTTTAGGGAAAAATATTGTTAGACAAAAAGGCATACCTGCTTTTAAAAGCAGATAAATATGTGAATGAAGGGGAAAGCAGGCAGAATTTTGTTGTGAAGGAAAGCTGTCAGTTCACCATTTAAATGTATTTGGTTTCTATCAAAAATGGATGAAGAGAATTTCACGAAAAAACAATAGATGAAAAATAAGTTACTAAAACAGTGGCTGTTTTGAACTATTTTAAAGGAACAGAACCTCGACTATTTTATGAGTGGAACATGCTTGTAACAGTTTGTATAAACTGCTGTATTAGTACAGAAAAGCACACAATATTGTAACTAAGGCAGGAAAACACGCCAACGCATTCTACTTATGATAATAATTTATTTTCTACCCAGTGAACCCTATTTTATTTAAGTCTCGTGTAATCGCCTATATACTTCCCGGAACATTGGTCTAAATTCTGGAATAACTTTCCAACAGTCCAGCATTATGTCATATCTACAAAAAATGAATTAGTTTTCTCTATTTAAAATATGATGTTTAACTAGGAACAAAAAATAGTTGTATAGTAAATAGTAAGGTAGCATGAGTTACATTTCATCAGACGCTGCAAAGGGTTTCGTGGGTCGGAGATTATTTTCCAGCTTTACCACAAAATCTGTTGTCCAGGATAACCCCGGGTAAGGAACGTCTCCTAAAGAATAAATTTCCCAGAGAGTGATACCCAATGACCAGACGTCAGACTGGTGAGAAAAGGACAGTTGCTGGAGGGACTCCAAGGCCATCCAGCGCCAGGGTAGAGGTTCCTGCAAAAAATTACGGGTTTCCCAAAATGTCTACCTGACGGAATATTTCGATTGTTTTGTCCCAATACCTGATTCTGTTTAACGTAGTTTCCGTAGTCATAAAGTCTTCGAGAGAGACCAAAGTCGGTTATCTTGATACAGTCTTTCCGAAGAAGAAGCACATTCCGAGTAGCCAAATCCGCATGGATGACCTGGAAAAAAATACACGTGGAGTGGAAGACAATTTTAGTGCCGTCTTTCATATTTTCTCGTTTCATACCTTTCTATCAGCAAGAAATTGCATAGCATTCGCGATTTGCATGGACCATGTCAATAAGTCAAGGGGAGATATTTCACAAATCTTAGCATCTGCCTTGATAGCATTTTCAGCTTCAACGTTTGAATATGCTCTAGAAAAAACAATTATCTCACATTACTCCCATCTTCAGACAGATAATCATTTAAGATTTTGTAAATTTGCTTACGTTGCTTCAGTCTGTTTATGCTGCTGCAGAAAGGCGTACTTGTGAGTACGTAAGTGATTTTCCAAACTGCCCAGCGGACAAAACTCCAGAAATAAATATACTTTTCCTTTTTTAAATTTACAATTGGTAATTTGGCGGTAAACTTTGAATATTATGAGTAATTGTTTGTATTTTGAATTTTTCACCTTCGCTAAGTTTAGCGGTATGACAACCTACAATGCTAACAACGCCTTCCATTTTCCCAATGTACTGCAGCACTTTGATCTCGCTGAGTAACGATCTGAGGTGTTGAGTGGCGATGTCCGAACCACGAACCGTTTTAATAGCGACAACCTCTTTACATTTTTTTAAGTTTCCTTTCAAAACTATGCCAAAAGTGCCTTGTCCCAGGGGTTTCTTCCAATCTAAACCCAGAATAAAGAAATTATCCAATTCAAGTTTCATCATACTTATTTGAGAACTAATATGCTTACCGATTTCATAGTCAGCTTCAGCTATCTCAAGCTGTTTATTGTACGGCAAGCTATCCGTCGTTTCGTGGGCGTACCTCTATTAAAATGGATGGATTCAGAGTCCCCAGAAAAAAATAGTTCTTGCTCCCGTTTTGTCAGAATTTTTTCCAGCTAAAATTTAAAAATCCTCTTTCGAGTGTCTCATTTGCCACTAAAATTCAGTTAAATTTGGTGGCTACCCCTCTACTCACCTTTCGCGTTCTGTAACAAAGATAGACCAGACCTGCCAGACAGACTATAGCGACGACCAACGCGATTACCATGTAAATTATCCATGATGCCGAGTTATCCGGAATTAACTGCAACAAAAATTGCATACTTTCAAGCTGTACTATTAATAAATAGTAGCATTAATAAATGTTTTCAGATTTTTTAAATAGTGATAATTGTACATCGGTTTCGCAAATAGTGCTGTCCGTGGCGGAAGGAGTCCAATTCCTCTGCGTACAGTATCCAACGTCTTCCTCTGGATATTGAAGACAGAAGCCACTGCAACAATATGGCGGTTTGCCAGTGAATGCCGAACATTTACAAAAGTTTGAAATGCAACTCATTTCTTATTCTGGGTTCAATTATTTATTTAAAATGAAATAATTTGTAGTAGCGAATATATTGCAAATTTGTTGGAATAATTAATCTCGAGTTTGAAGGTGTTAAATTTTGTTGCCGGACACCAGGCGACAATAAGCACAGTAATTCAAGTAAATATATTGTGCAAAATTCAAGTTATACTGCTAAAAGCGTCACAAAATTAAAGACAGCACGTTGAGCATTAAAGTGTATTGTGGTCAGCGCTCATCCTCAAGCAGATACCCACAGAAGTTGGAAAAATGATGTGCGGTATTCACATTTAGGTCTAGCTAGACTGGTCCTACATCACATTTTCCGGCCGTCTCACTTTTAAAAGAAGAAAAATTATATTGGTCTCTAATAAGCTCCTACCATGAGAGTTGGAAAATCGATTAATGTGATGATTTTTGTAAATATTGCATATTGCGATGTTCCAATTGTGTTAAGAAATTAGATAAATAAATAAAGTATATACAATACAATACAATTAACATATGGGTTGCTACTATGTCACACAAAGTCGGTCGGATAAATTTAATGAAAAACATGGCAATTAAAAGCGGCAAATATAAACCAATACATGTTTTTTTTAAAACCGTGATTACTCAAACCGTCACAACCCACAAAAGCAGTTATAGACCGCCGTCATTAACATTTTGTAAATAAATCGCGATTTAAGCCAAGTCTCCCATCCAATGGCGTTAGGGCATTCTACAATAGTCGGCAGGATTATACATGGCAGATCGTTATAACGCTGGTCCTACCAAATATTGTACAAAAGGTTTGCTGTCGTTGCGTTTGTGCAAATGTGATAGATACATCCTCTTTCACATTCTACATTACTCGACACAGAAAACGTACAACACCAAACATCCGTCCAAGAAGAGTAGAAGGTTTTGCAAAACGATTGCTGCTTTTCACAATTACACAAATACAAAAAAATGCATTGCAAAAATTGAAATAGTTGGGGCTACATGTCGTACTATATAACCGTGACCATGATTTCCGTGACCAAGACAGCCAACATTCAATATACTCAAACAGTGAAACTTGTAGAAAACAAACTTGTACTAAAATGCATCACATCAATATATTATAAGCACATATTCCGTTATTCCGTACTATTATCTTGAAATCTATGAAATTCTTTATGGTTAGTATATTTTTCCTGGGCTTCTACCCCTGTACTTTGACAGTGCATGGATTCACATGTAGTTTGCAATGATTGGCCTTGAACCCATCCTACCTACTTCACAATATTTTTCATTACATCGTGTATTTATCGAAACGGTACACATCCGTATTATATTATGGAACTTCTATTATGATGATGTTATGTGTAATGCATTTGTTGATGCTATTAAAAATTTGTTTATTCATCATTTCTTCCATAATATCAGGCGTATTTTATATTATTGTTTTTATTATATCCTTATTTTCACAGATCAACACTCCCGTCAAATTATTTACACAATCTCCTGTAAGCATACTCACTAAAAACTCCTGCCACCACGATCCACCCCACCAAAACTAAAAATCCGGGCCACACCAACCGATGTGTAAGAGACAAACCTCTTATCACCACAGAGCGCAAACCCTGGGTTGCCAAATGGTTGGGAAGAATTTGTGCAAATGGTAAAAATGCCGGATAAATCACTTCCGTGGGGTACACCGCAGCCCCATAAGACAGACAGAAATTTGTCCATACAACAGTGACGATTAGTACTGCCACTTCATCTTGACAAATAATCCCGTGCGCTAGCCCCATTGCAGCCCCACATATACTCGCCACCAGACAAAATGCCAGCCACAGCCAGATTGGACCAACAATGACAAATTGAAAATAAAAATGCAGAACCAGCTGCCATATAACTACTTGGACGATGGCTACAACCCCTTGTGTTATGATGTACGCGGCGATTACTTCAATGGACCGGAGACCTGCAGCCCGAGCTCGGAGAAGGGTGCCTTGCTTCAAATCTAAAAAAATATTTAAAAAATTGGTTGGCCATATTTCTTCAAAATTACTAATTATAAGTTGGAATGCATACCGGCGACCACTAGAAGGGATGTAAGGGCCATGATCATGCCCAACTGACACCTGTAAAGCACATAAAAGTTGTATTTTTATTTTTCCCTTCCAAACTACATGCATTGATGATCCTTAAAAAATTTACTCTGTTGAAATGGGATCACGTACAGAATTATGATCCCTGGCATGATGAAGGCAGTGAGACTTCCGTTCTTCATTCCGTAAACGGGGGGACGATACTAAAAAATAATCATTTTAAGAATTTAGCGTTTGAGAATAAATCTCGACCTTATTAGACCTATTATCTTACATGCAGAGGAGTTTCCACCGTGCTTGTGCCCAGTTCACAAGCAGGCACAATTTCATCCAAATAGTTCTTAAAAGAGGAAATTAAATGTCCTATAAGGAAAGCAGCACCGACGGATTCTAAAAGAGAAAATTACTCATTATTATCATACTACAAATCGGGTACTCATGTGGAGAAAATGTTGATTGTCAATTTACGAGAGTGATCCATTCGAACTCGAATCTGGAATCCCTCCAGGGTCTCGTTATCAGCGTATCTCCCTGCCACCGCGCGATCCATGCCATGTTGGGAGTAGTTGTCAGGGAATAATAGGTAGCCCCAGGAGCGACCCATTTGAACCTCTGCCAGAGCTTCCTGCTCGGTATCAAGCGACTTTAACGACAATTTATCCTCTTCTCCGAGGAAATGGAGGTATTTGCAGCTGAGAGATGATATGTCGCAAGAGTTGCTGGAATGGGAGGGCAGCTCACACTCGTTTGTCCAATTGCGTACTTCGTTGTTCACCACTCCAAAAGCCATTCCGCTGGGATCGGAACCCAAGGCCAGGATTGTTAGCGTTCCTTGAATGGAGGGCATCAGTAAAATGGCAAATAGTAACCTAATTTTAAAGAATACAACGTTAGAGACCGCAAAACTTGTAAACAGGACAGAAAAGGTCAAATGTCAAATTTTCAACTAACCACAGGTGTCGACAAAGAATCAGCAAATTAACCACAATGAATCCATACGTCCTTTTTAAGGCCCGGCACAATTCTGTTTTTTGTATTTTTGCAAAAATGTTGGCTACTTTCTCATTTGAAAAGTTGTTATGTTTTCCAGCTCCAGCAACGGCTATCCTTTGACTAAAATCTTGATCAAATTTCAACATTTGTGTAAATCTCCCTGCCATCTTGGCGTACTCATCGTTCGTCACCGTAACTTCGGAAGATATCACCTTGTCGTCCGTCCAAGTAAATGGTAAGGGGGATTCGGATCTTTTATTTTTATGACTGACAGCAAGGGTACTTGCATGCGTTTTATCCTTCCGACACAGATTCAACACAACTTGTTCTAATAGGTCACAATTGTACATTTCAAGGAGGCGCTCAGGAGCGTCTTGGACAAGCATGCGACCTTCTCTAATTACGCCGATCTGGATGGGAAATAAGACGTTCAGAGTACATGTTTAATGTATAAAATGCCAAATACCCCATTTTTATGCTACTGACTTACTGTGTCGGAATGCCGGGCTTCTTCAATGTAATGAGTGGTTATGATGATGGTTGTGCCCCGACTTTGTACCAAGGCGCGAAGATGTTCCCAAATTCTAAAATTAGGGCCAAGTTAAGTTGACTTGTAAGAAGGTATTTAAGGGTTAAACTATGTATGTCCAATTTCGTTATGGAATCATACCTTTCTCGAAGAAGGGGATCCAAGCCCACGGTGGGCTCATCAATTACCAATAATTCGGGCGAGTGTATGAATGCCAAGGCCATAGAAGCGCGTCGTTTTTGGCCCCCACTTCCCATCAAAATAAAAATCCAGGATAACATTTTTAAAGTGAGGAATACCCTCCCAGTAAATTAACATGGTAATTGACACATTTCCTACCACCTCACCTCAAATTTTTCATTTGCTTGAATCCGGTGGGCAAATCCAACAATTGACTCACAAACGCCCAGCTCTCCTTCACATTCTTGGCATCCATGTCGTAAATGCGACCGTAAAATTGGAACACCTCTTGGATCGTTAATTGATCGTACAATGCCAGGTCCTTCGATTTAAAAATTTTTAATTAATTTCTCTGGTCGCTCTAACGACTCAGGGATAATCAGCGGGAAGCATACGTACCTGTGGCATGTATCCCAGTTTCCGGCCAGGAGTCCCGCTATATCTGGAGCCCGGCTTTTTCCCAAAGACCAATACCTCCCCAGAATCCCAGGTCTGTAGTCCCACAATACATGACAATATTGTTGTTTTTCCACACCCGCTGGATCCCAATAGGCCGTATCTGAACAAAAATTTAACTTATAGTTAACTTAATGGGTTAACTGTTAGTCAACCCATCGATGAGTTGGTAATATATTTTTGCTGTTTTCGCCTTACATGGTCCCTTTCCGCACTGCCATCCCAAAATTTTCCAAAACTGCTGGGCCATTTTTGGTATACCGCTTGCACAAGTCTTTTATGTACACTGCACAGTTTACCTGAAGGTCGTAGTCGTTCTCTGGGACAATCACCGTGTCCACTGGCCGATTACTTTCGTTAGGACACATCTTGGTTGCCCTGTCCACCGATTTTCGGGTTACCTTCGGCACTGCTGAAATGGAATGTGATCCTGATTTGCACTCTTTCGCCGTGTACTAGTCTTCCATCAGTAACAACTACATTACTATTCTGCACGTGTGCTGTGTTGTTTCCATAATTCACCCCATTTTCGTTATTTTGCAGAAATATTCAGTGAAGACCACTGTTCCTTTATGGGTTATCAAGATCAATTTTCCACTTTTCACATGCTCAGTCAATATGTGAAATATAATTCCAGTTTTTTTTTCTCTGGGGCGATATAGGTAGTCTGGCTGGGATGACTGACTTAGAAACCCAGTTACAGTAAGCACATGTGTTTTCATCGTGGGAACTTGCAGCTCCACTGTTGTAGATTGGTTATATGTGATTAAACTTATTACACTTCAATATAAATGAGAGCCATGTGCCTATAAGAGCTGTAATTAATATTCCTTTGTATATACCTGCTAGAGCATACAGCTGTGAGTTGTGAACACGACGTATAATTACGTAAAGCGCCACGGTAACGCAGAACAGGCAGAAACCTGAAGAGGACATGACGTTTCTGATATTACGACCTGTTTTATGCACACTCTTATCATAATAAGTTCACTCAAGTAAACAAGTTGTTGTGATTTAACTGTATTCCGGAGTCCTTGACAAGGTCGCTGGTAGCTTTGAAATATGCACTGTGTAAAGAGTCGGGAGTAAGGTTTTATGATGACTAAAGTGTGTTTGCTGCACTTGTATTTTCCTTTGACCTTAATTGCAATGCACCGGGGATTGACTGATAGAAAAATTGGGGCAGTAGTTTTACGGAAAGAGCATGTCATTGAAGGGTAATACATGACGTGTCATAGATGTCCTCTGAGAAAACAATTGTACTTTTTATTTGCATCATCAACTTGATTTTTAATTTTTCACGGAAACTTTATTTACTCTTGAGGCTTCTTGAGTAGAAAACTGGAAATCATAATCTTGTTCTCAATCATGTATGAATGCGTATGTGAATGTATGAATTAAGGTAGAGTGATTTGCTACAAAAGTTTACACCCAAAACTGTCAAATTTTAAAAGTAGACATAAGCTTCAAGTTTTCAAATTTAGTACAAGAAAGAGCGATTTGTTTTAATGTGGGAAAAATTGGCGAGCAGTGGAGAAGCGTGAGTAAAATAAAAATAAACTTCCGTAATTTCAGTATTCAAGTTGAGTTTCTGCGAGCCGACAATATAAATTTGTGTAAGTTGGAAAAAATAATGAAGAATTATGTAACGTGTAACATTTATTATGTTAGATAGCAGACTGGAATATTTATAATAAAACGAGTACAAATATACTCTGGGGGTGAGCAAGGTGTATATGAACTGTCGGAGTATCTATTATAACCTATCATTAAAGGTATGGTATTTTGGTATTATGTTAGGTTTTAATCTTTCTTTGGAAATCAACCTACTTATCTCATCTTGGAAAATGTGCTGTAACTTATACATTTTATCTATTTCATTTACTCTTTATCAATTGTAATAAGGTGAAGCTGGATTTTCCAAAAGGAATTTGGGCGCACATCATTAATGAAATACTTTATCCAACATTGGACGAGTTGATGCTTGAATAATGTAATGGGTGGTCGTAGGCGGAAATTTAAAGTTAAAAAGGAATTCTTAGCGTTCGCTTACCATAAGGTTATAATTACGCTAAAATTACATCCAGTTGCTTATCCTCTTGTTGCTATGTCTGTTATATACGTCATCGGTTATTTTGATCTTCTGCGTCAAAATACATTATATTCATAGTTTGAACACTTTTGCCTTAGAAATGATGCAAGAGCATGTAAAACAAAGACAAAAATACTTTGTACAACTTATTGGCGTGAGTAGGAAATGACAATTGCAGGCAATTGAAAATAGATAGTACACTTCTTTGATAACTATTGGTTCATTCAGTTATACTCGACGTAGAATAACTTTGGTAAAATTACAGATATATGAAGCATGGCTTTTTAGGGCAAGTCGAATCCAGTATTTTTGTAAATATAAATGTTATATTAGACAAGCGGACAAGTGAATTTTCTGTCAGGGAACGACATTTTAGCCTTAATTTACACTGTTCAAAGCAGACGTCTGAAATGAGTTTTGTGGTTTCAGATTACTACTAATTGCGTTCATATGTTTTCAAGATATCACAATCATTTATAAATTGTATACTGACATTTGTAATTAAAGAATGTTACTTTGGATAAGAATGAGAATAAGACAATGTAAATTCGACATTGATTGCTTGTTAGTTATTGTAGACTTTTTACACAAATATTTAGTATTTACATCAACAATAACTCATTTTGCTTTATTCATACAGTTTTGGTATTTATGAGTTATCACAAAATATGATTGACGGGCAAGGGAGAAATGACTGTTTCCAAGGACTGGTGTAAACTAGATTGTAAACCATTCCTTGTATTCCTTTCAAATAATAACTGTTGATGCAACATACCGTTTGTATTGACCGTGTATTAATGTATATTACAATGGCTATCAGACATTTTTATTTTGTTTCGCCATAAAATGATGGGAATTCTGTTTTCTGATTAAACAACGCAATAATAAATATATTTGTCAAAATTTCTCTTTGTTTTGGAAAATGTACTTATATTTATACAATTTCTTAAGTTATTCTGATCCCATTCTCTGGAAAGTAGATATCTCCGTCGTTTGTCTACATCCCACCGAGTAGTTTGATGAATAATGCATGTGAAAATATAAGTACATAGACACGATGCAAGGGAAAGTTTTCTATGATAGAATTATGCAACAAAATAGGTTTAAAGCATTCACTCCGAATATTAGGATTCATTAATACCAAACAAGAGATTCTCAACTTTAATCTGATTTCTTTCAAAACATCCATCCATTAACCATTCATCGATCCATTAACAAAAATATTCATCGTCAGCTTGGCCCCACATCGATTTAGAGAGTAATGGCGGTCATCAAATTGTCGTCTTTACATACGATGGAGAAACGAGGAACCTTAGCAAAGAAAATTGTAATTTTGTCACTTTCAAAGAAAAAATACAAAGACCAATAAAATTATTTGATCTTTATTTATTCCTGGAAATTTGAACACCTGCATTGCTTGATCGTATGTTGCTTTACATATAGCAATTTTGATACTGCAATAAAGAAAAAGGAAAATGTAACTATTAGTAATGTTTGTTATTGTTAATTATAATGTTTAGATAAATAAATGTTTTTGTGCAGTGCAGTGAAGTAGTTTTCCCAACATAAAGCAATGTATACCATTTTTTATGTTCTGGAAGTGCAGATTTATTTTTTAAAAAACAACAAAACATAAATAATGAATTAATTCGTTTTAACAAGGAAAATTGGAAAGGGGAATTTGCAGAATTTGCTGGTTTATTATTCCATTTTGCAAAAACTCTTGGATCTTGGACATGCTCACAGGCGCAGTGTTACATGTAAGGTAGGAGACAGGAGGAAAGAGAGGATAGGTAAACCAATGAAATAGTAGTAGAAAATCACACCGCAAACCAACTTTTCACAGCATCTCATATGCAACTTCCTCCTGAGAGGCTTCACCCATACAGTGGCTGTCGCTTTGCACCGGTTTCTTCACCCAGTCCTATTATATAGGAGCATTGCTTCTATTTCCATGACTTACTTTACTATTAGCAATTCATTGTTAGCGCAGTTGCTCCGCATTCGAAGCACATTCAATTTGCAATGGACAACAGCTTTGCATTGTTGTAATAAAAAAATGCCTCGCCCCAAGGTCACCAATGACGACTTTTATTACGAATTGATGACAATGGTAAAAAAACACGGTGAAATTGATTTCTATCCTTGACATATTAATTACTCTTTCTTCTATTCTTCTTTTGTTCTGTTTTAATTGCTTTGAATACGACTGAAAACTTGAGAAGTCTTGTGTCACTCAAGCTTATATAAAAGGCTGAAATTTGTGCACCAGCGTCGTCTTCCCTGTCTTTGATTCGTAGTCTCAAGACGAAAATTTGAATACTCTAATGGATATAGTTATAAATAGTAATAATTGCCCTACAAAAGTGAGATTTTCTTACAAGTGTTTAAATTAATATAAAAATGTTAGTTCGGATAAAGATGAGAATTAAATTAAGCCGACTATAATAGCTCTCATTACTTGTTATACGTCTACAGTTTTCAACATGTTTATTTATATCATGTATTAGCTATGTATTTGTTTATATTTATTTAAGATAGTTTTAACTTGTTCAGTTCATTAAAATTAACTAATATATTGCTCATGTTAAGGGTAAAATATGGTTAGGGTTCCGTATTGGCTGGTTAATAAAACAATGTGGAAGTGAGAAACTGTAAATATGCATTTACGCAAGTTTCGCTGTATATCTACAATAATTTTCTACTAATAGATTATATATTTAATATATTTTCTACCAATTAATAATAATCTACCGTATTCGACATTTGGCATAAAATAATGTACTTTATGTGTCATGTGTGGTGAATAGAATTTTACCTTTAAAATAGATGCAAATAGATGCAAAAAAATGTGTTTGGGTTTATTTGGTCAATGGAGAATGTTGGCAATAAAGAAACAATTGTTGGTTATCATTGGTTATTAATATATGTTTTAGCTTTCCCAATAAATATCCACGTATTTTTTCATCCATGTACTGTTTTAAAGCATTGCCCGTAATGGTAGGTAATTGTAATTAGTATCACCACCGTTTTGCTGCAATTGCATATGCCTTCATATAAAGCTTCTAATTCGTTGTTGAAATATACATTATTCAGCCTCCCCATGGTAAACCCACTACTCAGAGTGGATTACAGACGTTCATGATATTATTTATAACTCTCAGTACTACCAAGTGAAGTCTGCTATGTTCAAATACAAATGACAGTGAGTTCTTTCCAACTCTCTCAGCCTGCTGGAGCACAATGTTTTCGGTAGTCTGAAGCAGCTCTCATCTCAGCAAGCAGACTACAATAAAGAAATTGCCGAACTTTTCCACCCTGATATTTTCTAATGCAATAACAATCCACCATACTATTCGTTCTTGCTCAATTCTGAGCATTGAAATTCATATCCAACTTCACTACTCCAAATTGGCGTGTAACAACTGTAGAATTTTTTTATTAAGGTAATGTGTATCTCTGCTAGTATCATGTTGTAAACGTGTGTTTTTGTGCCCACTACTCCACCCCTTTATTTCTTTTAGCCCAAACAAAAAATGACAGCTATTGTGCAGAATCACTCGCTACTAATGCATGTGCTGAGTTGAGAGTGCATCAGGAAATGGTTTCACTATGTACCAATGCTTCCTTTTTTAGTGTGAATTAAATATGCAATTCTGTTTTACCATTATCATAGTAGCTGGCTGCAGGAAATCTATAGAAGCAGTCCCATCGGATGAGATTTTCCTATTTATTACATTGTTTTCATTCCATAAGTTGTCGTTTCAATAAATAAAAAATGCCGTTTAGTTGTACATACACATTCACGGTTTACTAGCTTCTTATGACTTTGATGATGCATTCGCGATTTGTACATAATAGCCATTTCTAGCACTTCTAAGCTTTTGTCTTAAAGTTTATTGTTTTCATTGTGAAGAAACCGGGAACCATTAAAATTATTAACCATCTATTAATTTTTCTTTTATTTAATTCTACTTGCTGTATTTGAATGATTGGAAACAATAAACAATGGGCAACTTGCGAACAACTGCTATATTTCACAGAATTATAACTCAAAATATTGGAAGCATATAAGTATATAAACCCCGAAATCTCCATTACATTTAGTAAAAATGATTTTTGATTCTGTAAAACGCCTCTTGTCAACTAGGGTTCAATATGATATTCGTTCGCTCGATTGTACCCATTTAAATGTTCTTGATGGATGTAGTATTGTAAAAGTTACTATCAGTAATTAGTGCTAAAAATTATTTTTAAAATCTTCTAGATTTGATCTGACATGTAACATATATGTAACAAATAGTAAGCATATTTTTCAGTTAAAACATAAATAGGATTTCTAAACATAGTGGGTCATAGCTAATTAACTTGGCTGCACCCGCCGAAAGTAAGTTTTCTATCATGCATTTTATGATACATACATATGGTCACTGAACAAAATAGTTTGCAGTTCCCGACGCTGAATAAAACAAAAGAAATTCCAGATATCACGCGGTAATTTCGAGGAGGTCACCCATTCCCAAAATACTTAAAATTAATTAAAATGAAATTATATCGTTGCATCCGCATGTAAAAATGCGGAAAAACAACGTATAAGGAACGAAACTGTAATCGTTAGAATTTCTTTTTACATTTTTCTGACGAACGGCGAAATGAAGATTCTAGCAATGTTGGCAAATTTGTAACATGCTAGCTACTAGCTACGATGTGTACAGTGTACAGCTTGCGTATGTCAAAGTTGACGTAAATGAATGAGTGTTTCCAAAAGCCCGCAAGCAACAGTTTGAGATGGGAAAGATGGGAGATGTCTCTAATCCAATTTAATTCAGATATCTTTTTCACACACGTAATCAATTTCAAGAATAAGTTCGTCTATTTGTGACCTTAGGCGTCTTAATCATCCTCCCTTACAAGTCCAGATCATGTACAACGGACGCAAAGGTTATACGTGGTGTTATCAACTAAAATCCCACATAAAACACCACCATTTTAGTTACCCTTCACCGATTTTTCATTTTCTCTTCCCTCGTACCCCCAGTGAGCACCTATTACATTCAAGTAGTACTAGAATGCATCATACTAAAAAGTCAATCTCGATTTTACAATCCTCCCCCTAAATCTAATTGGGCCAATTTCGACTTGGAACCTATAGCTGAAGCAAGATATTGCTTATTAGCCTACAATGAAATAGTGTATAAATCCCTTCCTACCCTGTTATACTGAACATTCTTTTTAGTAATGTGAAGGTGTCGTTGTTACATGTAATATTGAGCAGCAAAAACCAATCAAACTGACATTACGACACCGATTTTTCTTCGTACTACTGACGTGTAGTGGAATTTTAAAAAATAATCTGTCAAGTTTACTAAATGCTCGAGTTAGCTAAATCTCTTAGACGAGAACGCGAACACCTTCCACTTCCCAGTAGTGAGCTATTTTGCATATATTTCAGTCTATCATACTTTCTGTATTCCACTACACTCACTCCAATTTTCTGATGCTTCGGGCACTCTTTTCCAATGTATTACGCATCTTCTTTCTCTTCTTCTCAAAAGGAAAAACTTCATGTGGTACTGCTGATGGAAATGAATGAGGATGCCCGTAGTGCCTACGTTCTCAAATAACATAACAAGGACGTGTCGATTTGGGAATTACATACGTTGGGAAGACCTTTACATGCCTCTATTTATATTTAGCGCAAGAAGTTCAGTAGTGAAAACATGTATTATTCAGACTACTTCCTTCCTAATCTGTTGGATCCTACAAAAAAATTGGTCTGCGTAATCTTATTGGTGTGGGTGTGTTTTATTTATTTAAGCTTGGGGTCGTGTAATTCCTTATAATATTGTAAAATTGTGACTATATGCTAAATTGAAAGATGGACTTGGAAGTCCCTGCATTTCATTTGATCTTTGGAATAAAATAGGACCTGCTTGAACATGGAAGCAGCAGTGTGTCAGTAGCAGCTTGGGTGAAAATACTTTCGACCAGAAGCAAGACACATTTTACAAAACAAGCTATAAAAACCTTTAAAAAAATCTTAACTTTTACCCCCTTTGGATTTTGGTGATTAAAAGGTAGGTATTTTAACTGTGTTAGTAATTATGGAAAAGCATATCTTTCGTGATGGATTGGTTTGTATATTTATTTTTTCATTAATCTACGCAGGATTTTGGAATCCTATTTCACCATGGATGGAAAAACAGCTTTTCTGAGTTTTCTCGCTGTATTCGTGATTCTTCTCATTCTGATGATACTTTACTACGTTTGGCACGAAAACGACATCGGTTTTGAGATTAATCGCTTGATTCGCCGTCGCCGCCAAGCTGAAAGTCGAACTCAGCGGATGGAGTTAGCCGCTCAGCATCGTGCGACGCAGGCCTCTCAGCCATGATAATTCTCATCTCGCTTTTGTTACGTAGTCACTCATTAGAGAAAATGAATTCGTTGAGTAGAAATATGATGGGTTCCCCTATTTTATTAGTTGATATCTAAAGAAAAAATTTTGCATTCACATAGTGATTGCAATTGTAGACACCCTCTATTCGTCAGAATGATCAACCCTTATAAATACAGAAATCAAAATATTATGCCAACATATTCCATGATTGCTCTTTAGTTAAATGTAGTTCGCAAAAGTAATTTTAAATTTCATTTAAATTCTAAACTAAAAAGTATTCTATTTAAATGTCATCACTTGAAATTGCCCTGTTTAATCTTTAATTAACTTTTCATAAACTTTTGAATTAGCATTTGAAGGTAACAATGTATTACCATATATACATCCACCAAAATTTGTTTGTCATGTCATACGTCATTATTCTAACAGTACGACTGTAGTACCGCGTAAATTTTCAATGCCAGCACATTTGTTTAAATAATAAAATATTGATGGATCGGCAAAATAATAAATCAACCCCTATATCCACCGCGCGTGCAAATAATATTTTGTACAATGCTGAGAATGAATTATTAGTTGACAAAACCTATGTTTACACACTCTCAATAATTGAAACCCCGATTCAATGTTTATGCTAACTTGTTTTCTTTTCCGGTACAAAAGGTTTATTTGACGTAAGCTCAGAAATGCTGACATTGAATTTAGTTTTAACACTTCAACGGTAGTTTTGTTACAAGATTAATTTAAAATGAACCCTAACCCTATTGTATAAAATTCAGAGAATTAAAATTTAAAAGCAATTACAAAATTAAATAGCAACAACATTAAATGTTTTTGCGAAACAGCGGCCATTAATAATATTATTTATTTTCATTTATTCAGAAATAAATTAATACAACGTAGCATTAAAGCAAGTGTTTCATCCTTACATAATATATCGACAGACACGACAGTTTGTTTTTTAAAGAAGCCAATATATCTTCATTGTGCCAAATAAGGACTAACTTGCCGTGGAAAGTCGTTAATTCTTTCAGCGGTCTTTAGCATATTGCTTGAAGCAATGCAGATTCTTCTGAAAGTTGTGTCTGATTGCAAAGAAAAATACATGTCATTTATAATTATGGATTATTCCAATTTGGCACGTTATTCCGTGGTCTAAATTTAATTTATCGGGCATCAAAAAGTCCTGTCGAGAACACGTTTAATGCGCCAGAGGCAATTGAATTGACAGAAGTACAAAAGTGGTGATAACGTAAACGAATCTAAAGCTTAACCCGTCGACGTCGATGCAGAAATTAGGGGCAACATGTACACATAGAACCAACCCTCGCCAACCCAACCAACCCTCTGATACCGACTTACGTCACACACCGAGAAATGTAACATTCACGTATTGCCAGAAGGGATTCAACCATCTGCAGTCTTCTACAATAAATTGAATAAACTCCGAAGTACCAAACATCGTTAAAACCCCTTGATGTAGACGAGCATACTACTCACCAATATTTATTGTCGAATAATAAATAGATATATTTAATTTTTCGAAATTGCCTACGTATACTTCCTGCTATGAACCCTAACTTCATTAAATGTAGCGGGAAAAGAAAAAATAAACTTAAAGTTAAAATATAACCACCGACGGGTTAAGCACTACTGACTTCTTATAAATTATCTTTGTTTTTGTGTTTGCTGTCTTTGATATGCCTTTATCTTGTTAAAGTATGCCCCACATAAATATTTAATTTTGCCATTACTAATTCAAACGCCATGTATCGGAAATACACATGCCGAGTGAAAAATTTCGAGAAATCTATTTAACAACTCGTCTATTTTATGTGATATTCCTTCTTGACTTATTGAAGTAAGCATTGTTTTTTTAAATAGCAGATAAAACTGTCAAGAAAATGTGACACCAAAACTTTCTCCATAGATATAATGTTTTTGCCTGGCTATCCTAGTTGTAAACAAAGAGTATCTAATTAATTAAATTATAAAACCAGTCATTTACCAAAATTTTGTTTACGTCCACACATGACAACGCGGGAAGGGCGTATATACAGAACGTGCGTCACCCCACTCAAAATTGTTTCCCAGTTTATCGACGGCGAAAACACTGTCAACAACAGCATGACAGTAATTTTCTAAACTAGAATAAAACTAACACTTCACAGTTGAATAAAACGGCAAAGTTGAAACCAGACAAGCTTTCAGAGACTCTGATATTTTCTTTCGTTTCTAGACTTTACAGATAAATCGTCTTTAATTAAAATTTTATTTACTTTTGTCTACAAAAATATGCCCACCTTAGCAGTAACTCAAACGCTTGTAAGCATCTTCCACCTAGGGCGCTTTATGGGGTCCCTAACGCCAATTAGAACCATTCAGATAAAAAACAACCACTGGTTATTCTCTCCAATTCGTAGACCTCAGACGGTCGTCCGCGTATTTTGGATAACGTTTCACACCCTTTCAGTTTGCTTCACTGCATTCGACATTTACGACCAATCTTTTAGAAATACCTCAGGAAAATTACTGTACGTTCTCTTTCATTGCTTTCTCCTCGTCATAAAGTTAGGCGGTGTCTTTTGTTTCTTGGCACTTCACAAAAAGACTGCAGAAATTTGCCAATTATTTAATTCTATAATCCTGAGACCGAGAGGAATCGTGCCAAAAAACGTTTTCACTGGTGGTGGTGGGAGTTCCGGCAATTATTGGTTTTTAATGTTCCTGCAAGCACTATGTGCGGCATGTGTGGTAATTGTCGGATTTTTAATTCCAATTATTTTCTTCTTTTTCCCCTGTTTAAACAATACCGTTTTAACCTGCAATGGTAACATGTCGTTAAAAAGGGAAATGCTTGTCGTGTTTTTCAATATGTTCCTTCTGATCCCAGTTGGAGTTGCCGGTGCCAACATAGCTTCTATTGCGTTTATCGCGTTGCATGAACTTTGCGGCAACTTGAGAAGATTGAGGTGAGAAGTGTATGGGTTAAGCGGGGCATGATTACATAACATTTTCATTTTATAAAGTATGTTTCATTGAAATAGTTGGATAATATTAGGGGTTACCTTATTCTAATTTCTAATTTACAGAAATGCAACAAAACTTGCTCTGGCAACTGCAAATCGCATCGATAAAATACAAATTAGAAGTTACTATCGGCAACTACAACTTTTTGCAATTTTGATTGATAAATGTTTGCAATCCTTTCTATGGCCAGCTAGTCAGGGACTTGGAGCAGTTGCAAGCATTACACTCTTGTATACTTTGCTGGTCTTTTCAAAGGAGCTCCTACCTCACATACAATTGGGAATAGGGTCCTTCTTGTTAGTCCTGGCTGCATTGTGTTGCCTCAGTGTGGATACTGGCAGTCGATCAATTGTACACAGTAAAGGCGTTTTGGCCAAGGTTTGTCTATTTAAAAGTCACCCAGGATCTCGTAAATTCTGGCGAAGTTGTAAGCCTATCTCGTTACATATCGGAGAATTTCATACGATGGATCGGCAAAGGACTCCTGCGTTCATTCGTTTTGTGCTCCAAAGAACTGTATTTCTTGTCGTAAAAACTAAAATGAGCATTTAAAATTAATAGATTCTGGTAGTATCATACATTACATTAATTAATTCGTATCATAAGTTATCTTCCAAGCTGCTAAAAATTAAAACAACTCCAATTAGCAATTTTAAAACAACACAAACTTTCTATACAAATCTTATAAAACTAAATTATTTACTATAAAATGAATAATGAATAAATTATGAACTAATGTGTACTGTGTGTGACCTCATTTATTTAACATCACCTGTCATTTATACCATCGTGGACTATTTTAAACCATTCTTCTCCGTGTGGCATGTCTTCAAATTATAGATAGAAAGCCGGAGAAACCTTTCAGTAAAGTACAGTTTACCTACACACCTTACACCAGTGACATTAGTAACCGCAACATTCATGTCAACATTTCCCATTATGATGGGCATCGAAAACATTCAACTCTTTCATTCAAACTCATTCATCTACTTCATTTTGAGCAGTATATTAATGAGACTGGGCGTGTGCCCTACAGACAATCCGTTAAGAACTTTGTGTTACTGAAACTGAAATTAATGCAAAAGTATACCACGTACTTGACGTACTGTATAACAAGTGGGGGTTTTATATTTGTCATCAAGAAGTCTTCGTTGTCGGGTTACCGTATAAATACAGATATACTGGGGGGAAAGTAATGCTGGATCCATAAAAAAAATTGAAACAATTTTGTGCGATGCGCTCTCCCGTAAGAATGTAATCATGTTTCTTTTTGGCCAGCGGCAACGTAGCTTGTTTCCGTCTACCAGTTCAATATGGGGAAAGCTGATTCACTATACACTTCATCATATGCTCATCATCACAATCGGGATATTACTATGCCTATTTTGTACTGTATGCATGTTGATACATGAGGATTGGTCTTGATCTACATTTACTACAGTAATTAAAGTCAGTCAATCGATAAGTCAGTTAAAACTAGAAATGCAGTAGTTGTCAGATACTAAAGCTCACGGTATGACGGTGAGGTTGTGAGTTTAATTTATAAATGTCAAGTAACGATTCGGCGGTAACAGAAATTATTAACAAAAAATGGAATCAAATGAGAAAGATAACGAATGTCACACACTATTTATAATTATAATTTTTAATAAGGTAGTAGAAGAGCAAACATTCCAAAATCTTATCAAGTTTACTTAAAGACGCCAGAAGTACAGAGTTCACTTCCCCAAAAGCTACCTAATACGTAGTGCGACTTGATCTTATTTTTTCTACTAATATTATTCAGTAATTTTCCACTTTTCAATATCTCCGACCCATATCAGTTCTATTCAACTCAAAGGCACAACTATTTTATAATCACCGAATAGTTCGGCGTTTCCATGAAGCAAGTATTACACATATCTGGTATTACAGAAAAGGTTTATACACGTAAATGCGTTTTATTTTTGGTACACATATTGCTAGACACAAGTCCGACAACAGATCAGTGGTCACTGTAAGAGAATGCAGGTTTTGTGACACAGCACAGTTATAAAATAATTTCTAGAAATTTCATAATACACAAGATTCCTTGGACGGTACCTTACACTGGAATATAGACGGTACCTTTTTTAAATTATCATTAGACCTTTAACATTGTCCAGGTCTATAGTTAACTGAATTTGTTCAATTATCTTTTCAGCCAACGATGTCGTAGGCCATTTTGACTTGAATGACTGTTATAGTTTTCCCATGCGATAAATAACAAAAAAATTAGTAAAATTTTAAATAGTCAGAAGAAAGCAATATTAGCATACTTGTAATTAGGGTTGGCCCTATGTCAATGTCCATGAGCATTGGACATGTCAGAGCATGTCCATTTGTCAATTTTTTCGACCTCCAATATTTTGG